>JAPYZD010002870.1:0-14546 GCA_030522725.1 Ichneumoninae sp. B BG-2022a
CTGCATGCACGATATAATACGAACCCCCACTGGCCATGTGACCCAAAGTGGATAGGTACACACGCCTCGTTCTTCCTATGTCCTACTTCTGGATTTAACACTACTCGGGGTCCCAACGTTTTAGAACAGAGAGAGGAGAGAAAGAGAGAGGATGAGACGGCATAGATATATACGCAAACGGAGTATGCTCAATTGCAACTGGTGGTGAAACTGAGCTGGACCCGCCAGGCCCGGTACGACCTGACCCCATTTTTTTTTAATTATGTTTTTTTTTACATTCCCTTCGGCTTAATATCGATACGTGGCCCCAGGATTCTCATTTCGAGCAGTGTAGCACGACTAATGAACATCCGAATTTCAACATTTTACGGTATGCGGCGCTCCATAAATTTCTCAACAGTCTAGACTACAGGAACGCTGGAGTAACAATATATCACATCATCCCCTCTTTACGGTAAAATCATAAAAGATGCTATCATTTTCGAGCTGAAAGATTACTGTCAACATTTTTTTGTAATCTGATAATTATTCAAATTTATGTAGAAATTGTATCACGGTATGCAACGCTCGATAAATTTCTCAACGATCTAGACTACCCAAATTTTCGACCAACAATATCACCTGTGGTAAATTCGTAAAATATGGAATCATTTTCGAGCCGTGAGATTAACAGTTAAAATGATTTTTATCTATTAATTATAAAAATTTGTATATAAATTGTTTATATTACTATTATTCATATAATTGATATACAATGTCTGGAGTAAACTATTCCATAGCACGACATCAGAATTTCACGGTATGCAGCGCTCCATAAATTTCTCAACGATCTAGACTACAGAAATGCTCGGGCAACAATATATCACATCATGTGTTGTAAAGTCATTAAAAATTGCAATAATTTCGGAGCTGCACGATTAACTGTCTAAATGATTTTTTTTATCCGACAATTATTGACATGTATATACATGAATTATATATATTTCTATTACTATTATTTAAATAATGAATATAATCTCTGGACGAAACTATCCCATAGCGTACTAGACTGCAGCACGGAGGAGCAAAAAAAAAAAATCGAGTGGGCAGGTCAGCGGGATTTCGCCAAGTTTGTAACACTGCAGTGAGCAGGATATCTGCCGCTGCTGCTGCTGTATGCGGTTGGAAACAGGAACAAGTATCAAAGCTCAACGGGGTCTAAAAGTGGCAAGCGCAAACTTTTGTCGCAATATCTTTCCGCAACTCTATAGCTTATTGCCTTCAACATAGAGGCTCGGTTGGATGGTGCCCGCCGCCCCCGTTCCCCGCTGTATAGCCATTCGACGAGCGTTCTTTCGGTTCGCTCTCTTCTCTCGTTCTTTGACAGCACTCGACCCCTCGAGCGAGCCAATAGGATTTTCTTTTTCCCCCGTTCTCATGCTTCGTTGAAGTCTTGGGGCTCGCGGAGAAGAACTTTTTATTATCGGAGAAAGGTTCTCCGGGCTCGCGTACCCCGGAGGGAATAGTGTCCCCGAAGGAAAAAAATAAAGAAAAAAAAGAAAAACCGCGGTAACGATTCACAGCCTTTCTTTGCGACAGTGTGCATATATCAGTACCACTCTCATTGTAATTGAGTTATGACGCTCCTCGCCGACGCGAATCACCCATCTTTCCCTTTGACGAACGCGGCGACCATCCACGTTTACTATATATATCCGTTTGTTCGAAACTCCGGCAAAAGGTACTCGCGCTCCCCTTTCTCTCCAGCTCTCTCTCGCGTCTCCTCTCCGGGAAAACTATCCCAATCGTGACGTTTAATCGCGAAAGTTCCTGTAACAGAATATTTCTAAGAACATTATTAATTCGAGTGATTTTTGTAATGGACTTAGCGAGTTTCATCGATAGTTGGACAAAGTTGGTGAATCCATTTTGCTGGGCATTAGTGTGAAATGTACCCGGGAATTTGGAGCTACGCTCGCACTTGTTACAAATTTTTCATTTTTTTTTTTTGTGTCCGAGATATTTCGTAACCGTCAAGATCCGGATATGTTTCTAATCTCGAAGCTATCCATCGTCCGACTTCCGCCGTTGAAAGTTTGGTTCGTGATCAAGCCAGCTCCACCGCCATCCCATCTTCCGATTAATTTGCCGCGGGCAGACGGACCGGCGGTTTTGAGCTCTCCTGAGCTTTGCCGCAGTGAATAAATGAGGAGGATATAACTTTTAGGATCGTACCAAGATACCGTCAGAGGGATGGGACCGAGCATGCGGCCGCACTAGTCAAAGTAGAGAAATTGCAACGCGAGCTGAAAAGTAATCCGTTATAATAAAAAATAAAAGGGTACGAAGCTTTCAGCCGTTGCACACAGGCGCAAGGTATACGTCACGGGGAAACATTAGAATGGATTGCTACTCGGTTATTAAAAAGTTTCTTGTCAGCAATAACAAAGAACCGAAGGCAAACGCTCGTTTCTACACGAGTTATGTAATGCACGTTAGTTACTGCGACAGGGAGATTTTTTTATATTACAAAAGGAAAAAACCCAATGAGGGAACAATTGGAAAGTGCGCTGAGAGCGGCTATAAAAAATGGCCAGAAATTGACCAAAAAAAATGGGAAAGTGAACTTTTCATATCGCTTCTTCATAATAGTCCTTCGGTTGCAAAGCTTTTTCTATGAGAAAATATGTTCTGTATTTGTCGTTTTCTTACAGTGGAAGCTTTGCGAATAATGGGATATTATCAGGAAGCTTGTACTTATTTTATTTAGGGATAAATATTTAACACGAAAACTTGCGCCGCATGTGAAGTTTGGATTTTTCATGGAATTAAAAAAATTCATAATGACATAAAATTTAAACGGTTCGATCAATTCTCCTCAAATTTAATAGGGATCATCCGGCGATCGAATTCCACCAGTGTACGAGTTTTTAGCTAGATAGTTAAAAAAAACGTAACAGCCAGAGCGCGTACATACATTTTTTATTAAATAAAAAATCGTGTATAGAAAAAAACTACACATTTTTTAATCTTCTCCTCTACATTAATAATTTCCTCTATGACGCAGCTAAAACAATTTTTTTTTTGTCAACGAACCGCATATTTTATTATAAAAATGTAAAATTAACGAGAACAGAGACGGTAAAATTATCAACGAAAAAATTGAACAATGAAGAGAAAAGAATTTGTGGAATTCGCTGGACAAGTAAAGTTCGTTACGCGTACAAAGCTTTTTGACTGTTCGGAGAGAAGTATAAAATTGTTACAATTTTTTTTTTCGGAAACCAGATTATTTCGCGCCACATAGTTGAATTTCATGCCGGAAGCCATACAACATTCTTTTTTATCTCGTATGGTGCGGGATGCGCACAAAATCCATTTGCGTAGAAACGTTCGGTTGCCAGAACGAAATACGCCGTTCTATATACCGCAGGCCCGTCCCCGTGTGCTCGCCCACTATCCTACACCCTTTAATCTCTGGTAGAGCATCGCAGAAAGCTCTCTGCCGTTCAATTCTCTCAGCCTCGTGCCACGAGAGTTCGCGTTGGGAAAAAAAAAAACAAAAAACAAAGAAAGTAAAAAAAAAAAAAAAATGGTGCGAAGCCCGGAGTTTCGCCCAGTTTGGTTGTATAGCTCCAGCCGTGTATGCGCGTCTCTCTACTTATTGCAGCGGGACGCGGTCTCTCGCATTACGTAATGGAATCACGCGCGAAACTTGGTAATCCCGCGGCTCACTCGGAACTTTAATATCGACGCGAAAAAATAAGATAAAAAAAAACGTAAAAAAAAAAAAAATACCTGACACCAGAGACCTTGGCCATTGTTGATGCTGGCGGTGAGAAGGCTGTGGTAGAGCATCGGATAAGCGTACGTCAACGCCATCCTGGATACGATAAACTCCCGGCTCCCGAGGCTCATCTTTTTTTTAAATTTAACTCCCACACTGTCCCTTTTTTTTACATGTCATTCGACTCTTCCACACGCGACGTGTACCACAATAACCGATGATCCGCGGCGCTCCATCGTAACATATTGTTACACGTCGATGTCTCGCGGCTCGACTGCACAGGGAAGCCTCGGCGAGCGAGCGCGGACCTGTGGCTCGCGTACCGCGACGACGGAAAGAATGGGGTAGAAAAAGAGCACGAAAAGAAGAGAAAAAAAAGAGGAAAAGAAAACGAGTCCACGTAATCGATATCGAGCGACGTGCACGCCGATAGTCGAAGCACGCGCGACGGAGACTTCGAAGTCTCGTTAGGCTGAACGATGCGAAAGACGCGGTGCCAACGATGAAAGATGTTTTTTTTTCGTACGACGATCCGCGATATATTTTGCCCATTCAACCGTGGTATCTTTTTCATCACTGGTCAGCAGTCTCGTTGCGCAGCGATGACAAGCTGGAACACGGACATCGCGTGTGTTCGATCCAATCAACACCCCCCCCCCCCGCCCCCCTCCCTCCTCGCCCGCCCCCGCGGGTGTCCTCGGCAAACTGTTCAAGCTGTTATCAGTTATCGACTTATCAACGCGTCCGGAAATGATACACGAAGCCAGGTGTAAATAACGTTCGATACGGCGAGAACGATCACTTTCGACACCGTCGGTGGGCTTTTGATACGTCGCATAGTCTGGCTGGACGGAGAGCCGGTAATTCACTGCGTCTTTTTATTTTTCACGTAAATTGCGATAAGAGCATTACGGACAAAGAGCGGAAGAGTGCAGGAGGGAAAGGGAAAGCAAAGAAAAGGCGGTTCTCTGTGTGAATGCATACGTGTGTGTGTCACACACGAACACACACGTATGTGTGTGTGGGTATGGCAGCAGTAGGTATTACGTACGCTTTCTCTCTTATACGGTCCGCCCAACAGCGCCGAGTATAATTTTCCTCCTCCGAACCGAAAAGATAAAGCACGATTCTAAAAGAGCACCGAAAAATATATGGGTCGACACACGGACGAGCACACACGCCGGCGCGCGGAGAGAGGATATATCTCATCTCGACGATAAACCATGCCACCTACCCGGGCGAGCACTTATTTTCTTGCGCGCACAGTCGGATGGGTAGTACATTACAGCGGATTCGCCAAAAAGTGTCCTACTTATCGAACAAAATCTGTACAACGATTTTTCGGAATAAAAATCTGTTTTTAATAAATATCGGAGCACAGCGAATTGTTCGAGTACTCGGACTGAACAAGTACTTCATGTATCCAATACCCAGTAATTCCGGACTGAGATTCTGAAGTGCTACTCTGCGGTCGGAACTTCAGTATTTAATTAACCAAGCACTCGGCGAGTCACGACGGATATAAAATTATTAAATTACAGAAGCTTTTTTATGAATATCTAGGGCAACGAATTTTTTATTAAAAATTGGCCATTCATTCATTTTTGTATGTCAAGAGGGAAATTTTTTGGGGGAAAAAATATAGGATTCTACTCAGGGCATTTCGACAACGTGGCGGTTATTAAACCCTTACGAAATATTAAACACTTATAGCCGATCTACCAAAAAATGGCCTCTGTCGAACAAAATCAGTATATCAATTTTTCAGAACAAGAATATATCTTTAATAAATGTTTCGAGTACTCGGAGCGAATATTACTGTGGACAAGTGTTCGATGTATCGGGTATCCAGTATACAGAACTTCCGAACTGAAGCAGAGTAACCAGTGCTCGTAACTTCATTACTTAATTAACGAAGTACCCGCCCAGCTCGACAAATATAAACGTATTGAATTACCCAAACTTTTTTATGAGTATCTAGGGCAACGAATTTTTTGCAACAACAATTGGTCAATCATTCATTTCTGTTAAAAATGTTTACCGGAAAAAATATAAAATTCTCCGCAGGCCATTTTGACACCGGGGCGGTTTTTGTTTGGCACTGCAATTTCACAAAGTTACATGGACCCAAAAAAAAAAAAAATCTAGGTCATGTACGCGAAAGGGTTACCAGCGTTATTTTCCCATTCAGAACTGAGCAGCCGAGGTTAATTTTTTTCCTGTCAGCTTTTTTCCGACCAAAAAAGTGTCTCGGTGAATTGCGTCAAGGATTGTGTTTCGCGATTGTAACAGATTCTACAGTAAGGTTGAATCGACAAACAATCGTGTCTAGCTGTAGTAAATTTGTTTTAACAACATTCGCGCGGCAATACACAGGCAGGCTAGACGACAGTTTGTACGTCGTTTAGAATACTCGTTAGTGTAATCAGAGAGGAAGAGAGATACGTATGGGGGAGAGAGTGAGAGAGAGTAAGCCAATATTGACGAGCGTTGAGCCGTACTTTTCCTCACACCCGCCTCTCACACTTAACGAGAATAGGTGGGCTCAGAGAAGTTGAGTGTTTTCAATTTGCGAGAGTAATTACGCCGGCGCGACCGCGAGAACGCGAGCACCGCGAGTCTCTGGTTGGCTGCCTCTCGTCTCTCTCTCTCTCGCTCTCTCATCTCTCTCTCGTTTCTCTCACTCTCTCTCTGAGATAACAGTAGGACAGCAATGTTGGCTCCATAGTGTCCCCCCCTGTATCGTCCCTCCTTCCCCCTCTCCGCATGATTATTCCACCACGCATGCAGAATTCATCCGAATACGTCTGGCAGCACGTGCCAAACGTTTAATCAATATATTATTCAAAAGCCATCCCCCTCAGCCCGCGAATATATTCCATGCGCCAGAAGCAGAGAGACGAGGGCAATGGAGGCCACCCAAGGGATAACTCAAGCTTCGCGTTTCGTGGCCCGAAGCTGGAAGCTGCTCGCGAGGAATTTCCGGACGGGACGGAAACCAAACGTAAAAATTGTTTTCCGAAGCCACCAATCACCTAGGCTGGAATTACCGGCTCGGCGTTCGGGAAATCTTTTTCGAAACCTGATATTTTTGTCAACTAAAGTCGCGAGCTTATCGATAACTTTTCGATAAAAAATATATAATGATTTATGAAGATGTATGATGATTTATAAATATATAAGTTTTAAAAAGCTTCCCAAATATATAAGATTTAAAGAGACATAAGCTTTTCGATTAAAAAAAAAACTAAAAAAAGCGATTTTTTCGCGGAAACTGGTCGTTGAAAATTTCGCTCATTCTCCAAATGCCTAAACACCGGATCTCTATTTTTATCCCGCTGGTCACTCGTCCGCCGGTTGTTTCCCTCCCAACTGAACATTCTACCCAGAAAGCCCATTGTATCGAGTGACCCGCATTACCCCGGCGTTCGATTCTCTACGTGACGCGTATAATAATCTATATTCTATATTCAGAATAGAGAGCCTATGTAAACATTTCCTTTCGGAAGAGCAAACCAGCACGCTCGGCGAAGCTTTCGTCGTGCCCCGGTAGCATACGAAGGTCCCTTCCTCTCGCCGTCCTCTGGCTCGAGCTTCGGTGCAGGCTCACTCTTCCGTCGAGCAATAATAATGTGACACAACCGTTGGATTATATAGCCGGTTAGTGGAGCTTGACGGCTTCCCGTCGGGGAACCAACGTTTTCCACGGCAAAAGGAAGGAAAGGCTGGGGGCTTGTCTGTGTCGGAGATTAGGGCAAAGCGTATCGTTATAAAGCGACGGAAAGCGACGCGGAGGGAGGAAGGTAAAACGACGACCTAATCCCGCATCTATCGCTAACACCGAGCGAATGAGCAAGAGGGAGACGGGAACGCGGAGAGGGAGAGATGCGAAACAATGCTTTCTGGTCGACCTGCATGCGGGCTTGCTTCCGTTCTCTCTGCACAACGGGCCGTCGCGTTCGGCTGGCGCATCCTGTCGAGCATCTAGCGTTGCTCATTCCACCGACTGTCCGTACTATACCGTTCCTATACCACTGATATATAGATGTATATATATACTCCAGCTGAAGTTGGACGGACGTCGAGGTCTGTGTTTCACCGATTTTCATGCCTCGCTCGTGGTACGCTGACACGGGGGCGAAAGGGGCGAGGGACGAGGAGCGCACACATCGATGCCTCGGGCGTTCATTCGAACGAGGACGGCGTGCGTACAGGCACGGGACACCGCTGCCAGAGGTATCAGGGATCAAAAGAAGAGATAACCATGTAAGAGAAAAGAGTGCGAATTAAATTTTATCGTCGATGTTTATATATATATTTTTTGTTGTTGTGATTTCACGAAATTCTTTTCAACTTGAGGCCCTTCATCGTTGAGAAATTGTCTTTTTTTTAATTTCTAAAGAAATACTTTTCCAACGGCGTCTATTTCATCGTGTTGAGATGAGTAAAAAAAAATTGGAACTTCTGAAAAACTAAAGGAAAAATTTGAAACTAAGGTTTCCAATTTTTTACACGAAAAATAAGAATTGTTTTTTATGACAGTCTGGTAGAAGAACTTTCTGTATACAAGAAATGAAAATGTTTATTTTCAGTTTCAATAAATTATTTCAGACAGTTCGTTGGTTCGGTCGTTTCACGACCGGGTCGATTCGTGCGTAGAAATAATTTTTTCTTTCCATTTCCGATTTTTAGAACTGTGCTTTTACGGCCGCGTCTCGCTAAGGATGGAATTTAATGGAGGGGTGGATTTCCATTTGCTACATAAAAAAAATAAGAATGCATTTTTTCCGACAGTCTATCAGAGGAACTTTTCAATACTCTGGATACAAGAAATGAGAATGTTCAGTTCCAATTTCAATATATTATTTCAGACAGTTCGTTGGTTCGGTCGTTTCGCAACTGGGTCGATTCGTGCGTAGAAATAATTTTTTCTTTCCATTTCCGATTTTTAGAATCGTGCTTTTACGGTCGCGTCCCGCGAGGGGTGGAATTTAATGGAAGCCCGTAACGCTGGGATCGGGTGAGCCCAGTGCGCGATAAAATTGACCCTTTCGACGGGGCTCCCTCGCGGAGACCCTTCAATATACATACGATGTTTTCCGGATGACATGCCGAAACTTCCCGAGACTCGGTGAGTTTACGGTAACAACTCGATTTCCCCATCGAAGCCCGGTACACAGAGAGGGGCTGCGGAGAGCGGGTGAGTGCGCGACCCTTTCGAGAGTTCCGGTAAGGATCCCGGGCGTTTCCACGGTGGCGTGGAATTGCTCGTAGGTCCCCGCTCGTCGTGCCGGTTTAACGAAGAGAACCCTCGGTAACCCGGCTACCGGGGATTTCTAAAGTGAAAATTGACCTTTGCCGGGGAAAAGGGGTAAGGCGCCCGAAGGAAATGCGCGACAGCAGGAGAACCGAGGCTCCGAGAGATAGAGGGTGCGAGCCTGGGCACGTTAATTGCACGGGGGAGCTTAGGCGCCTTGCCATTACCGCTAATCTGCTAACTCGGCTCGATATACCGCGACCTCCGGCGCGATGTTACAGTCGCGCTTTCCACGTACGAGGCGACCGCATCGCGTTCAGGCATATATGACAACTACGATCAGGTGCACATCGACGGGGAGTATAAGCCTTCCGGCGTAGTTATCGCAAGTCTCAAGCCCCATTATCGGTCCGGGATAGACGCGAGTCTGAATTCAAAATTCGTTTAATTTTTTAAGATTTTTAAAGATTTTTCACACTTTTTTGGAATTTTGAACTGTATATGCTTTTCAGAATTTTAGGCTCATCTCGACAATCTGTTACAATTAACAATTAATTATCGAACGCATTTTTCTTGACAATTGCGAATACGTCATGAAATCACATGAGAAATAATAACTTTGAAGAGTTACGCTTTTTTGTCCTCGAATCATTAGTCACAGCTCGCTGTTTCGCAAAACTAGCTTTTTCGTTTTAAACACTTGTATTTCAAGATTAGAATCGTCCCTAAAATTTTGCACATATAACAACAATAATCAGGTCCACATCAACGAGGATTATTAACCTTTCGCCATAATTGCTGCAAATTTCAAACCGCATTCAAACTGATTTCAAAATTCATTTGATATTTTTTAAGATTTCAGAAAATATTTTTAATATGTTTACATTCGTCCCGACTATCTGTTACAATTAGCAATTAATGCTCGCACTGAGAAAAAAATTGAGTCAACAAATTGAAAAAAATTTGGTTTGATCAAACAAAATAATTGTCGTAGTAAGTAAAGAAACATTCGATTGGACGGTCTGTTAGTTTGATAAACGAGGTATATCATTCGATCAACCAAACATTTGCCACCCGTAATCGCACATTCTGTTGACTCAATTGATTTTTCTCTCTGTGTGTCGATTAAGAATACGTTATGAATAAAAACGTGAATGATTAACATAAAAGAGCTAAGCTTTATTGTCCCTGAATCGTTAATGGTGCGTATGACATATAAGAGAAGACGTTCGTGTCTCTCTTATTCATCAAGCAGCCTTCATCGCCGTGCACGCCACCGAAGCTTCCATTGAGACTCTTGATAATTTATAAATGACGTTGCAGGTCGCTGAACTCGGATTAAAGAGAACAAATGTGTGTTTTAGTATGGCACGAAACACGCTCACGAGGTGCCCTCGAGGCCTCGCTTTATCTTTCACGTTTAAAATATACGTGTAAAAACTTTAGCGGCGATTCCATTCTTCCCAAAAAAAAACCTACTTTTGCAAAAAACCGAGCTGCGAGCTAACGGGAATTTTCCCTGGAGTAGATACATCTGGATTATTCATCGTCCCAGTAGCGCCGTCCTCGGCTCGACGCCGAGACGTTATTTCTTATTCGGCCCTCGGCCAGACCGGATGAACAGAAAGAGAGTTAGAGAGCGGGAGAGATAAACGGGGTAAAAGCGGAGTTTCTCGAGCTGCCGGTGAGCTTTGACAAGAATGTTTGCCGTCAAACTAACCCAATATCGCACGAGTGAAAATTGCAGCGCAACTCGGACGGAAGAACTGCGAACTGTATGGACCACACACGCTTTATCGAACCCGCGATACTGCGACGATGCTTCGTAAAAAAAAAAAAAATCGATAATTTCGTATATGCACGGGATATTATCGCTTCCGCGTACTCCGAGAGGCGAGGGGAAAGTTCGAAACTACTTTGAGAACGTTACGCCCGGGCTCTGAGGGCAAATAATGCAGAAAAATTGCTACTTTATAACGCCGGCTTGCACGCGCCTTCACTGTCGTCAATTTTTTTTTATTTTTACTTTTATTTCTTGTTACTGTAATTTTTTTTAATACCCGTGATAACAAACTGGTACGAGCTTTCGCGTTACATCGCCTATTTCCGTAGGCTCTCCCTCGTCCTTATTGAGCAATCGATTAATTAATTCATTGCGCTCCGGAATAAAGTCTATTTTCGTACTACCGGAGAGTGACCGACAAAAACCCGCATGCACCGTTGGCGTTGTTCAACCTCATTCGATTACGAATACAAAAATATAAAAAATAAAAAATTCGGGTCTGAGGTTTTTTGGAAGGTAATGCGATTGAATCTGCCGGCAGGGTCTGCGTGAACGTTCGATTCGACGGAACGCCGGTGTCACATCGAGTCTCGAATTAATCGATAAAACAAAAATCGCCCGCGCCCCACTCACCCTTTCGCGTTGTTGCTCCTTGTGTGTTCTCTTGAAACACGAGAGGCAGGATCAACATTTTTCCCTCTCGTGCCCGCCTAATTAAGTCCCACTTGACCTTTTCTTAATTGCTAGAAGTGCTGTTACCGCTTGTGCTGCTGCTGCTGCGAGCGCGCTTGCTAATGGTACCAAGTTTCAGCGAAGCTAAGGTTCGGCACGAACCTTTCGTGATGAAACCGCGAATCGCTGTGCATACGATATCAGCGCGCGCTTGCATTCGCGCCCACCGGAGTGACTGAACGGCTTTCGGTTAATGAACGTTTTGTTTTCATACCCGTTTTCATACCCAAAAATTCGTCGAAAGCAAAGAATGCTCGAAACGAGGGTTTCGCGGCAGGAATGATTAATATTAAATTCAAATATATTCATTTGCGCGACCAATATGCTCGTTTCAAGCGGCCCTTTGAGTGATAATCTTAATGAATTTTTAATTGTTCGGGGCAATATGGAACACCGTGCTCCGTACAGAAAGATTTTTTTTCCGGCGCTCGTTAGCAGATCCTCGATTCCTCGTTATTTCTTCAAAGGATCTCTTAATAGGTGGAGAGGGAAGGGGAGGGGAACGGGGCAAGACGGACCAGTTGTTTTTTTACCAATGATAAAAGGTTCGGTTTCATATGGAGAAAAGGGCTCCGTTTTACCCCGGTGTTCCGTCTTGCCTCAATATCGCGCCAGTTTTATAAAAGAACTTTGATTTGTCAGGAGAAGTATCAATTCGTATCTACAAGAGGATGCTCGCAGCTTTGTAAAAATTCGACTTTATGAGTTTCTATTCCGTGTTCGATCGACGGAAGTTTCCCGGTGGAGAACATCGGGGTAAGACGGACCGTTTGTTTCCTACCAACAAAAAAAGGATTTGGCCTCGTATGGAGAACGGAGGTCCGTTTTTCCCCCGTGTTCCGTCTTGACCCGCTCACCCCCGCCTGTTCTAGAAAAGAACTATGAATTGTCAAGAGAAGTATAAATTCGTATCTACAATAGGGTGCTCGTAGTTGTGTAAAAATGCAACGTCGTACGTTTCTATTTCGTGTTCGAACGACGGGAGTTTCCCCGCTGGGGAACAAACTCCTCACTGCCGAGATTTCAACTGCGTTACGACGGGGTCGCCACCGAGAACGTCCGATTAATCACCGCAATCAGATTGTTGTGATTAATTGCCTCGTGTTAGGGAGCACTTAGTGACACAACGCGATCACTCGTCGCTCTCGTTTCTATTTCCTACGTCGCCCCCTTGCCGCGAGGCGAAGCAGCGAGGATGGGAACATTGGGTGCGGCGGAGGCGACAACGAGTCATTCGGAACTGCGAAGTGCCGACACGGAAGGAACTTTGTCACGTAGTCGGGAACTAATATCAACATCGCCCCTACCTTCGAATCTGCTTACGCGGATACCTTCGGCAAATTTCATCTGGACGAAAACGCTGAGTAAGTGAATGTAGAACGAATACCATTTTTTTTCGACATCGATCAAGTTGATCGCACGAATGTTGTAGAAAAATAACAGATTCTTCAATTATCGAACCTACCCTCATTCCTATGGAAAAATCTCATCCCAGTGCTGAGTCAGTTTGCTGGACATCACAAAAAAAATTATTTTGTTTGTTTTTACGAACTATCATCCAGGCGAAACGCTGAGTACGTGAATCTAGCACGAATACGATTTTTTTTCGACAACAATCAAGTTGATTGCACGAATGTTGTAGAAATAAAAATCTCATCCCAATGCTGAGTCAGTTCGCCGAGAATAATAAAATTTTGCAATTTTTATTGTTTCCACGAATATAGAAAATTGCTGTAGTTATTGGCGAAAAATACGTCCCTGTTTTACAGCCGGACAGAAACGACTCGGATCGAAGCATCTCGAGATATCTCACGTCCGAGTGCAAGCGAGCCGCAATATCTTCTCGGGGACATAGCGATACATTTCGTACGGACCGCATACATGAAAAAAAAGAATAAAAAAAATGTAAAAAAAAAAAGTCGCAGGCACGGCGTTTAACGACCTACCCCAGGTGATGTCATTGAGCCAGACTTGTGAGGAGTAAGTCGCGAGGCTACCAGCGGGATATTGTTCGCTGACGAGTGAGGACATCGATGCGGTTGAGTCGGGCATTTGTCCGCAGGGTCCGTGAACGAGGCATCCTCCGGGTGGCAGTCCAGCGGCGACGGCCGCGGCGGCTGCCCGGCTGTTGGACGCGTAGATGATCTCGGCCACGGCGGCTTCCTCCTCCAATTCGGCGTCGGTGATGTCGTCGTCGGGCTCGTCGCCGCGCAGCATCTTGAGTCTCGTGGCCGTAAGTATGGACGACGATGATTGGGGTGCCGGCGGTGGCACGAGCATGCTGTCCAGGTCGTGATCGCTCTCGTGTTGCTGAACGTAAGCGCTGTGCAGGGCGATGGTTGGTTGTTCGTACTCGGCGGAGTCGCTGCCAGGCGAGGGTGGATAATTGCTCGATCCAGGTCGGGAGAGGATGTCCCTGGGTAGCATCTGCATCATCCCCGAGGAGGTCGAGCCCTCGACGCCGCCGGGAGTCCGTCGACCTGCGGCCGCGGCCGCAGCAGCCGCTGCGAGTGAGTACGGGTAGAGCGCACCGGCGCCGGGTATCTGAGACGAGGAGGTTTGCTGCTGGGCACCCTCGCCGACCTGCAGCACGTTCTCCAACTCGACCGCGGCTTGTTGCAACTGCTGCTGCACGCCGGAGCAACTCTGCACGGGATCGGCCGGTGTCTCGTGCAATTGTTGCTGTTGCTGATGTTGGGTCTGCTGCTGCAGGCTCTGCTTGTCCTTCTCCCGTCTCGGCGACCGACCCCTGTCACCGACGGAAGTCGCGCTCCAATAGCCCCACGCCATTCCACCTGGATCAATCGGACCTCGCCTGGTCGCGCTCACTGCTCCGGTTAACTCGTGAGCCGCAGCGAAGGAAGAACAAGAGGATAAGAGACAGCGAGGCAGGAGAGTCAAGAGAATTCGGAGATCGAACTGGACCGTTCGTACGAGGAAGGAGCGAGGGTCGATAAAATTTTTCAAGTGGCTTCTCGGTGTCTATTTTTTTTTTTTGTTCTCGGTTG
>JAPYZD010002871.1:0-22194 GCA_030522725.1 Ichneumoninae sp. B BG-2022a
TCTGAAATTATTATTATGCACAAACAATCTTTTCAGCACCTTTTATATGCTAGAATTTTTTCAGATTTTTTTCTCATCGGGAAGTGTTTGTAATCTTTGCCTTTTTTCTCTCGAACTTAGGCGGCGTCAGTCATTGTGCTAGTACTACCTTAAGAGAAAATCGAATGAGAGTATAAATTTCAATGGTTTTTACTAGTAGTTTAAGTATAACAACATTACAGAAACAAAAACAAACATTTTGTAAGACCGTATTGCAAGCTCTGATGGCAACACAATAGTGAGTTTTTAAAGTCGATTTCCATCTCGTTGTGGCACCTTGACGTCATCCACAGAAAGTTGAGTTGCTAATGTAGGAAAGCGATTGACGCTGGAAATTGCACTCGGTCGACATGGAATGGTTGTTCAATAATAACATTC
This sequence comes from Ichneumoninae sp. B BG-2022a, assembly GCA_030522725.1. Taxonomy (NCBI): domain Eukaryota; kingdom Metazoa; phylum Arthropoda; class Insecta; order Hymenoptera; family Ichneumonidae; species Ichneumoninae sp. B BG-2022a. The sequence continues at coordinate 418 of JAPYZD010002871.1, forward strand.
CAGCGGTAGCGTAATTATGGTCAACATTAAACGTTTTAGGGGCGTTCAAACAGAGGTTTCCCTTTTCTGCTATATACACACAGAAGTGGTCCAATTAAAAGCTACCATTTCCAGTGCGCCGTAGTGAACAGAGTACTAATTGGTTTCCGTCTACCCTGGAATACGGAATTATTCTGTCAGAACATCCCCGAGACGCGTCACATGAAAGGAACGCGCAGCATTAATAAATGCAAGTTTTAGTTGATCCGTCTTTGATACGAACCCACGTAGCTAATTATGACTCATTGTTTTCGTGGAAGATAAACCGATGCCAGTTGCCTCACAGAAAATCTTAATTAATTTTGATCTAAAAAATAATATAGGGTAAAAGTAGTGAATATGGCCCACCTCGATTAACACGTAAATCACTGATATATGGACCGGTCCATATTCACCACTTTTACCCTAGTAGTTATAAAACGAATTTTACAGACAACATTTTCAACAGATGCGGAATTGAGGATGTACACTACTTTACTAGCACATGCAATTGTTTCGCTCTAAAATGGTCAGCAACTGATTATATTCAATAACAAGAAGAAAAAAAAGTTACTTTATTGACTGACTAACAATAACAAAATCCCAACAAGTGCAAAAATGACTATGTCTAAATGAATAATAGAGAAAATTGTGGCCAAAACTCTTCTGGGCCAGCGATAACGTTGAGACAAGATTCTTACAGTCTTCGCGGTTTTTGGACCCTTTGTTTTTTCGGTAGGCAACAGGATGAGCCAAGATTCTTTTTGGCGTTATTTCTTTTTGGTATCACTTCTTTAAAACCAGCTTGGCATGTTTTACAGCAATGCCGAGCTTCCGGTTGTTTGTCGTCCACTTTCCCCAGAGCACTTGGGAGATTCTCGTGCATATATAACTGTCAAAGTCCCAAAAGCGCATGCCGAATAGCTGATAAAAGTTCCTCGAAGAAATAACGGTGTGCTTGAGAGATAGAGAAAACCAGTACACTTCGTATATCGTTGAGTAATTTATGTGCGGACTGAACGACGCAGCTACAGGAAGCAACAGCAACGGCAAGAACAAGTCTTCACGCCTCCCGAACTCTTGGAAGTTTCCGACGTAGACGATAATATACGATTTGAGGAAATCTCTCCTGAGCGACGAAAGCACCGGCTCAGGTAGTAAACTATATATTATATACAGCTTAACGTAGTTGGTTGTTCCATTATCACAACGAAGATTAATAGTGAACGCAGTTTTCACTTGTATTGGTAAAAATGTTGCCGCTCAACTTCCGTAACTTTAACTGGAAAATCCGCATGGCTTTTCTGTTCCGATTTTTAAAAACTTTGCTTCGCAAAATTTTCGATTGGCTCCCGGTTAATGAAAAATATTTCATTTGCCATCCCAGTGGTTTAAGCTTTTCCGTGATAAGCTGCTTCTGGATAGAACAAACAATCAACGGCGAACGGCGGATGACCTTTTTAGCATCCCCGCCGTTGAAACCCGCACGCTTCGGATCGTAAATAAAATGAAGTCTGGAGAAGGAAAAATTATGACAAGGGACGTCAATGGTGAACGGAAAACAAAAGATTCGCAGCGATCTCTCATTGCCCGAGTATAATATTGGGAATCGAGAGACCCCCGTCAGCGATTCTCCGCCTCTCGATGTAAGATGGAATCTTCGGGTCAGCTGATCTTTATTTGACAAAGGAGATGTTTCTCTTTGACGAAGGTCGGATAAAAGATTTTGGGGCTGGTCTCGAACGATTTGTAATAAACGTTGGAATTTTTTTTTGTCAGTGATAGGCAGTGTACCAATCGATTCCATCAACTCGGTTGAGCCGCAAGGCTTCTCGAGTGTCAGAGCTTCATCCTCCTACAACTTCGCGCATCATTCAGTGAGCAACCTTTCCACTCCGGTATAACCTCAAAGCGAAACACATATACGCCGGTGTTATTTTTCTATTAACCCACTCGAAAGACAAAAATAAAACTTAAAAGTTAGATGTCATTTATTGGTTGTACCGTACACGCGTGTCTGACCTTTTTCACTCGCCGCCACTATTTTTTTTTAATTTTCTTCCTCTGTGAGGTTATAGAGACGGAGCCCAAGAATTTTTATTCGTCTTTAGTTTTATCAATTCTAGCAAGTACGGTTTTTTATATTTTTTTGCAGCCAACTTCGCAATGCATGAAAATGAAAAGAGTTTCTGGCGCGTCGTTCCATGTCAAAGTTTGCGCGGACATATAACGGTGTGAAATATCAGATTTGCCGTCATGAATGAAATGACAATCCGTGGGGCACAGTGTTCCAACTGTTCTTTTTGAGAATTTTATGGTGTTTTATTATACGTCTTGGTTGAGAACACATGAAATAATACAAATCAACTACCTGTACAGTCAATAAATGCATCCAATTTTGGACCAACAATTGTAAACAGCATTTAGCATCATTTGACTAGTGCGCGACACAGTAAGTACCTTATGAATAACGTGTATCTCATATGTACAGCGACTAGCAGCAGCAAGCTTCAAAATATGATTTCCACTTTGTGGATTTTACTGTCAGACAGTTTCCACGACATTCGATCACGTAAGTAGCGACCGGGCACAAATCAGCTTACTTTGCGGTACCGCCGGAGTTGGACGCTCCCATAGTCATATCGATTTAGGTCCTCTAACTGCATATCGCCAGCGCTATGCAGGCGGCGTCTTTCAAAAACGACTCCACCTTTGAATGGGAAATAACATAGCTGTATGGTGCATACATCGGTGCAGACGAGAGTATCTGTTCCTGGCGATACGCTCTTATGAATGCATATTCGTGCCCACGAGTATCCTGACGTAGCATACGCAAAGGGGTTAAGCTGCTTTTCCACCGTTCCAAAGGAGATTTTCCTGAAGTGCGGAAGCCTCGAGAAATATAATGATGCCGGTAAATCCGGTTACTTTGTTATCGTGCAACTTCATCATTGCGTGTGTACACCTGTGACATAAAAGAACAACTGGTAGCGGTCCGTACCAAGATTTGTTCTCGCTATGTCTGACATGCATCCCGGTGAACACCCTTGAATCTTGTCTCATGCGACGTTTACACCTGCGGCTTCGCAATCTTGTTAGTAAACTGTCTGGTCAATCCGTAGGCGAGACTAAAATCAGGGTATTTCCCGTATAGAAGCTTACGAAGTCCGTTTTTCTGGCTTTAGGTGCGTTAATTAACGTTAATCGACTCTACTTCCAGGAACGGGATTGTTCTCCTACACGCACAAAGGTAGCTATTAATCCGATGAAGACCGCAGAAGTCTTCATCGGACTAATAGCTTGAACATCCGTGCACTGATGATGAAATTTCCGTATACTGGAACATTAGAGGATTTATTGTACATTTAGCTTGATAGGTGAAATTTCCACGCGGGTGTTTGGCATTTTATTCAGTCGCTCGAACAAAAGAGATTCACAGAGAAAGGGCTGAATACGCGGCTAGCACATTGTTGGCGCGGTATTTTTGACGACGAAAACTGGCTGCGAATCCAGCGCTGTCGGAACGAACCTTGCTCCGTCGTAAATTTCGGGAGAACGTCCGACGCATTGTTATGATGTTTAGCGGAATACATAAACTCCGTACACCCAGAAAAAAAATTTATTTGACAACCATCGTTTATTTGGTTTGAGTAAAACATTTATTTGATTTAAATAAATATTTATTTTAATCAAATAAGTATTTTACTTGAACCAAATAAACGGTGGCCGTCAAATAATTTTTTTTTCTGGGTGTACACACGTGGAACTGATGCAAAATCGTATGCGGAATAATAACTTTTTGGGGACGCTGCGACTGTGAATGAGGCTCGAACATTCGTTGTTGCCCGATAAGGCAGTCAACGTAGGCGTAATAGTTTCGTATTAATGATGTCGCGGCTTATCGAAACTCGGAAAACCCGCAAACACGCGTTATCTTCTGTTCTCTCGGTAGTTGCATTATACATATAGGGGAGACCGGGGCAAAATGGGGCACCGGGGCAAAACGGGGCAGTGAGCAAAACACAAGTTTCCAATCATTTTTGGGTGTCCGATTTTGTCCTGCTGGTACGTTGGGATTGTCTGTCCCGTTTTGCCCCATTGTCCCATCCAAAAATGGTTGAAATATGGCGTTATCCCGCGTTGCCCCAGTGCCCCATTTTGCCCCGCTCTCCCCTACAATCTTTTGCAAATGGTAAACACCGAAAGTCAGGGTCCGTTAGATTCTGGCTCGGATTTTTATGTGAAACGTCGAGACGGGAGTAAAATGGACGACCGATTCGTGATCAGCATCGAGAAATAGAAACACACCGCCTTTTGGCGTTTTTTCTTAACATGATTTTTTACGGCGAATTTCCCGCACTTCTCCATCAGCAGTAGAGTTTCAATGTCCATTCCGCGATGATGTATCGTGCACAAAAAGCGAGAACGTTTTAAGAGAATTCCACGAAATGGGTATCGTTTTTCAGTGAGTCCGGCGCGCAACGAGTTTACCATGTTTTCGGATACGAAAAGGAACGAAAAAAAACTTCAATGTGCTCTCCGCTACCGGTGGAAGCGAAGTGACGTGAGTGACTTCGGAGAGTGGAGTGACGCGAGGGCGATTTTTCACCGCCTTCGTTGTATCGTTGGCCGGCGAAAATTCTTTATCCTCATGATCTTGCCGAGTTTATATATCCCTCGAGTGAACTGAATGGTGAACTTTTTCAATTGTCCTGTAATGGTGCAATACAAGCCCGAGATGCGGGGTTGCATCACAGTTTTGGTAAAAGCACAACCGGAAGTTTGAGAGTACAACGGCGAAACTTTTGGTCTTTTGTTCTCCGATCGCTATATCGTCCGGGCGAATAATCGTCGGAGAAAAAGGTGTATTGTGCCGGTGTCTCGTTGAGATTACCTCGACAGGATGCACCGGCGGAGAAGAGAATCTTCCGACGTCCGAGAAGAGAAGAATCGTAGTTGCTGATGAGCGAAATAATCGAGAATAAATGCGGGAATCTTCGCGTATTTTTTTCGCAATTTGTCTAATTTTATTCGCAATTTGTCTAATTTTATTCGCAATTTGTCTAATTTTATTCGCAATTTATCTAATTTTATTCGCAATTTGTCTAATTTTTCTTCCGAATTTGTCTAATTTTTCTTCACAATTTGTCTAATTTTTCTTCGCAATTTGTCTAAGTTTTCTTCGCAATTTGTCTAATTTTTCTTCGCAATTTGTCTAATTTTTTTTCGGAATTTGTCTAATTTTTCTTCGCGATTTGTCTAATTTTTCTTCGCAATATCGCTACACAATAGCTGGGCCGCTTACAATGGGTGAAGCTAGGCGTTGAAAGTTGTAAAACGCTTCGAATAGGCCACTAATTCATTTAAAAACACTAACGTTTACTCATGCCTCGGTTCACATATGCACAATAAAATTGAATAGTTAACTGACCTGTCGAACGATATTACGACGAGGGTGAAAACGCTCGACGCCACGGTAACATTGGCGACGAAGTTGTTGACCGTGCAGTAAAACGCGCCGAACGGCCAATCGGAATCGAGCATATAGATGAAATTGAATACGCAGTTGAGCAACGACATCATCAAATCCGCCACCGACAGATTGACCAGCAAGTAATTGGTGACTGTGCGCATTCGTCGGTGAGCTGGAAAATAAAATTCACATGCCATTAATAAATAGGATTATACCCAAAGAATTCTCTGCACATTTTTCATAGCATGACGATGATAAAAAAAGAAGACATGAAATTAAATCCCGACAAAAAAAATTGGGAAAGTCTCCGCTAGCGTTCTAAACGCTACCGTGCCATGTGAAAATTTTTATTAAAGTTTCCTTATCGTAGCTCAATGATCGCGGGGTTTTCACTATCTGTCTGTAACTTCGGTAAAACCGGGGCCGTAAACTTTCCTAGTGCTACGTATAAAAACGTTCAGCTGGTGAGCTCGCGAGCTAGAAAGCTATTTTCCAATTCAAAGCCCTTCAGGGCTTGCAGCAAGAAAGAGTGTGTTATAGAATTCCTTTCTACCATGAAATGTCACACGCAGATCCCGACATCGAGTGAGTTAAATCGAAAGGTTACATCTGACATGCCGATGCACCGAAAACCCGACCCTTTGACTCCATTCGCGCGGTTGTAGATATTAAAGTGCAGATATGAATCTACCCGGGGATTGTGCAGATATGAATTTAGGGTGTATAACGCACTGGTATCAACGATGAATTCCGTCTGAATGTTCATACGGAGGGACTCGTATGAATACGATAATTAAGCTTCTCATCTCATCTGAGCTGATCGATGCAACGGCAACCGTGCTGCCGCGTAACCCGAGGCCACGTGTCTGATACGTAATACGACCGTTCCGGTAAAGTGCCGTGGTGCATATTCCCATCAATCACGAACGCATCAGTGTATCGAAGACACAGTGAGAAGGTAAGGTGTAAAGGCCTAGTGGAAGATGAAAGGATCGTCCCATATCAAGCTTTTCTCGGGCACTTTAAAAATGCACAAAGCGGTCCTACTTTGGCCTACGAAACGTCAAGAATGGACAACTCCAAAACGATCATTCTTGGTTTTCACCTTTCATACGATATCCCAGAAAATCAATCGTAGGAATCGCGGCTGAAAAATCCTGCCGTCGTTTTCTCGTTCCGAAAAAAACCATCTACATTCAAACCCTTCCAAACCCATCGGCACCCGTCGATTTCGACCCTCCGGGAAATTACAGAACGCTGCGAAGCATAGAACAAAGTGGGCGTACGAGAATGTGGCAAGACCCGCGACGGTTGGACAACGGTCAACGCGGATACTTCGTGCGTGGCGATAGAAGAGGGTGCATGACTGATCGGAAACGAATTCCCAAGCGGTCGCTGCGGAGATGAACGGGAGGAACAAGACAAGCTGGCGTGAACAGCGAGAGACAAAGGTTGCTCTTGTGCCGTTTGGAATACGAAATCGTTCACGGAGTAAAATAGCTTTACGGTTCGCCCTAGAACAGAAATGCCAATCTCTACTGATAAGGCCTGTGCTGGTGCATTTTTAGGCCAAAAACCAGGAAATCTGTACGGCGATATTAACGATTCGATGTTCAATGGAAATCCAGTTTATTTAAGGAGGGAGTCTCGCTGCGCGCTGATCTCGCATAAGTTCGACAACAATAAGAGAAAATTGCAAGTACTTCTTGATGGTGTAAAAATCTGGAAAAAATCATGTATACTAAAGGTACTGAGAAGATTATCAAAAAATTAATTGGTTAACAAATTACCCGGCAACAAAACTTTTTTTTTATGAAAATGATTCGTTTATTTTTCTGAATAAGTATGAATTTTTTCAGATTTTTAAGTAATCGTTGATTTTTGTTTTATAAAAAAAAATAAAAAATCGATTGTTACTTAAAAATCTGAAAAATATTCACATGTACTCGCGCGTGTAAATCATGACGGAAAATAATAAAAATTATTTTTATTCAACGTTCAATCTACCTATCCGCGTGAAAGCGTAAATAAATTGAAATATGATGCACCGACAGTGCGCGCATCATTAATCAATATCTACTGGGAACACTCAACACCTGTTGTAAATGCGTATATCTCATATTTTTACGTTCTCCGCGATTTGCGAGTGGTATTAAAAAAAAATCAGCGACTGATAAAATTGGAAAAAAAAAAAAAAATTATAGACTAATTTATTGTATTAGACAGGAAGTGATGTCATACATGAAAAACGTCACTTACGGTTTTTTAATTTCAGCTTTAGACCGGAAGTGACATTATTCCAATATGACGTCACTTCCGGTCGAAGACTTCGATTTTCAAACCGGTGGTGACATTTTCCCATATGATGTCACTTATGGTCGAAAACTAAAACGTCAACAATACAAATATCGAACCTTAAATAATTTCGATAGAAAATCACAGTATGGTGGCCCAGCAAATTTTTAGGGGGTGGAGATTCTCACTCACAGAGAAAGCCTAGGTACAACGATTGCATGTGCGGGTGGTGAAAGAAATATTTGATTCATTGACATGACCACTTACTTGATTGAACGAAAATTGGATCTAATCAACTGAGTAGTGGTAATCGACGGACTTGCAATCAAATATTCCTTTACACACCAGTCTGTGGAAATTTTGTTGAATTAACCAGTCTTGCTGGGGGTGTAGTTGCAGCGAAACCGTGAATTATTTGACAAATTTTCTACACGAGAAAAAAAAAGTATGACTATTAAAGAAAACAAATTCGAAAATATCGAAGTGTATTGGCGTCGCTTAGTTCGTGCTAGTACATAGCTATAAAAAAACAGTTATATTTGCAATTTTCAACGTCTGAGTTGACTTTGGGCTAAAAATGATATCGGATTTGTGCCGCTGATCGAATATCGCTGCATTTATTCAGCGCGCCAAGACGCATCGAATTAAGTGGTGCAGAATGATTTTTAGGACCCTTTGATTTGATTTTTTTTTTAATTGTAAGTCTACCCCCTTCATCATGTGTTTCTCACGTTTTCCACCGCCCTGTAGCGGCACGAAATGTTTTTTAACCCCGCAAAGTATTCTATGTTGTCTATTTTTTCATAAAATAAATAGACACCTCGGTTTTTCCCGTAATTCCATCGGGAAGCTGGAATATCGTCGTTTGAAAGTACCGAAAAATCGCTACTTTTCCCAAAACGTGTTTCAAACATAACTCTCGTCGCTCGGTCTTTAAAGCCTATATCAGACATATTTGTCTACCGCTGATCACGATTTTTTCCCATATCTTACACAGCTCGATATTTGATATGAAAATCTGGTGTACGTGTTCAGCGCTCCGCTCGAAGTTTGGCGCGGGTGCGTTGAGCGAATCGACGTGCTCACCGCAATAGTACAATTTCATTTGAATTTGAGTGCTAAAGCCCGGAACGTGCCTCGACGCCGCTGGTTAAATTAAATTATGTGCTAAAAATGAGTTTCAATTAGGGTAAAAGTGGTGAATATGGCCCACCTCGATTAACACGTAAATCAATGATATATGGACCAGGCCATATTCCCCACTTTTACCCTAAATACATTCTTTTAAGTTTTCACGATTTTTATGTCCTACATTATTTACAACGTTTTAGTTTAACAATTTCATCGACACGCAGTTTCACGATGCTTATCGAAGAAAAAAAAAACCGCGAAAAGTTTTCCCGACGAGTTATTTTAATCGTTGCCCTTAGGGAATTCATGATATCTATCGATTTCATATAAATCGAGATGTATGAATTCTGTTGTATAAAAATATTTACCGGAGAGGAAGTACCGAGAGCGTGGTGGATATACATACCTCATCTATGTATTGGCTGTATACCGAAGAGGAACTCCCACGAGTCCACGTTAAAGCAAGGAGGAAATAAATAATATCGAGAGGTCGATGAAAAGAGAACCAAAGCAGGCACATAACTTATCGTAGAGCCAGGTTGCCCTCACCGACCACGCTCGTCTTATTTTTACCGCATCCCCGGGGCTTCGGCGATGCGCGTGGCAGTGCTCTTCCATGATTTCTATAAACAATAATTTCACGCGGTCTTCGGTCGGGAGAAACCCTTCGATTCTATTCAAATCGGAAGGAAGAAACGTCGAGAGAGATTACATGAACTACTGTTTTACCACGTTTATATTTGTCACCGGATTGTTCCGATAAAACCTTAAGGGGGCAATTTTTTTAAGGCCATTCACCCCGCCCGAAGTTTAGGCAACAAGTCATTAAATATAGTTATTGATTTTGGACACGCGCGGAGGATAATGAGGTTCGACGTTTGCTAAAACAAATCGACGCATATGTGATTGGCTAATCGCGTTTTAATCCGTGTCGATAATATTGCGCACTGTAAAAATAAATTGTAAATTTGATGTACTGGAAATTGAAATTTGCTTACATTACTTACATTAATTGAACAGTAACGTACTTTTATTGTGAAATAAAAATATGAGATATTAAAATTAGAAATCTTATGCTTGGGATTTACAAAAATTTCCAATAAAAATAGAAATTTTACTATAAAATTGCAACACACATGTGCTTGAAATTTTGGAAACAGTTTATGTAAAAAAGCTTCCAATACCGTTCATTAATTTTCAAAAAAATTTTTTTTACAGTGCGGCAATCACGTGGTTTTCACTATTTGAGGGGTTCAACATGTCGTGAATTTTTTTGCCCCTAAACGAGAACTGTATTTATTATTAGTATAAATTGCGTTCGATGACGGTAACTCGATCAGTGACGGAAACTGGGCCGTTTATCTTAATACGCAGCAACGGTTCATTGCAATACCGCTAACAGGATTATTAAATAAATTTTCTGCTGTTACAACAGCAAATTCAAGTAGTGACAAACTCGTGAGATAACTGCCAATCTGATGGTCTATATAATCGTATATATCCGATAGCATAATCGGATGGTCTATATGTATGCATATGATGGTTTTTGTGGATCGGACGCTTCGCGCCCTCCCTACGGTTCAGATGGAATATTGAACGGGTGATTTCTCTCATAGGTGGAGCTTTTGACTACCGTGAATGTTCGTGAGAATGTGCATCTGTCTGTCCATCCAACTCACTCAGAGAGACTCAGGAAGATTCAGAGTCAGAGAATTTTCAATGAAGATTCTCCGCATATTTCAATCACGATTGATTTTTTGATTATCCGATTTCTCGAGATTGACATGGAAATAAATTCTTAACTCACCAAGACTGGAAAGGTTCTCATAGACATTAACCTTAATCGATAATAGGATTAACGTAACACTCAATTCATAACGCAATTACGTCAATCGGTGGAACGGTCTTCATAGCCATTAATCCAATTCGATAATAGGATTGACGAGCCTGACGCCGTATGTTAATATTGCTTTTGCTTCGATACCCCACGCAATATAGAGGGAAGAAAGTACCAAACCGATTTTATGATTCAATGACGACAGGCCGATGATAAAAGAGGTTGGCAAACACGCGTTGTATCATTCCCGTCGGCTGCAAATGCGCGTACTGTATAGGTATAAAAAAATGCGGTGAGCCGGAATATATAACGCAAACACCTCGACGACATCTCACGAGTGTGCCATACGCATGAGTGGTTGCATAAAGAGTGGAAAAATCTGACTCTCGAGAAAACGCAATGCAGATGGAATATGCAGTATCATTTACGACACGCTCCACACAAAGCGAACCAAAGGCCTTTGGATGCCAAGAATTTGAAAATTATTTCAGCGCAACAAACATTTTCAATCCAAATTTGAAATTTATTAAAGCTGTTGTAGGAAATTTTTAAAAACTTGAATTTATGTTATCAAGATACTATTTCCGTTTCTTCCGATGTTAATTTGCATCTAATCGCAATGAAATTCTAGCCATCGGCGGGCCCGCGCGTACCGTTTGTGGAGCACTGAAATACGAAACGTAATCATCGTTTTACGTAATACATCCGATGAGGGAGAGCTACGGGTAAGCTAAAAGTGTGCAGATAGCTCAGCGACAAAATTGAATCTGCAATTTCGCGGATAATTGAGGAAAGGAGGGAATTAAGATGGAAAAGAACTCGTTACGATGTTGAGGAAAAATCGTGATATTTAAGTTGTCGGCTACAGGGAAACGCGAAGTCAACCAGTTAATTGAAAGCAGAAAAAGGGAAGCAGCGAGGAACGTCATACACGACTGCACAAGGTTGATTTCAAGCGAACTTTTCACCCTCGTTGACTTCAGAATCGTTTGTACTTTCATTTTTTCATCGATTAATTCATCAATGAGACAACGTTATCAAATGAATACAAAATTAATTTTTCGTTCTGACTAACGAGATCCGTGCTTTCTTCATTTTGAAGATGGGAGCGTGGAGATTGTCGGTATTATTGTTGCTAATGTTATTGACGGTCACGTGTCAGTCAATTGACAAAAAAAAAAATGACCGGTCACAAAGTCGTCAAAAAGAGATCTCTCGATGGGTCCATTAGCCGTATCGCTAAACAATGAGACAACGTGAGCCAGCAAAAAGAGACTTTTTCAGAATCGATGTGGATAGAGTTCCATTGAAACTACTTGAAAAACAGTTATATTAGTAGATACACAAGGGCTCACAAGGGATCGCAGCTCTCAAGGTTGTTTCGAACATGATACGCGGACTGCGGGCCACAAAAACACCACACACACAAATAGTCGTCGAAGATCTAATCACGACACTCCATTTTTTCTCCTCACCACTGCTCGTACCAACTTTAACGCGACATCACCGGCGGGCAAAACTTTGATCTTTCCGTACGACTCCGTGCTCTTTCGTTTCCTCGGTAATAACATTCCCGAACTTATGTTAGCCGTAAATAATATTAACACCCCGTAGCTTCCAGTTCCGCTGAGACAACATTTTCCGGTGAGGGGGATGCGAGCGGTGCTCCTCGGGCTGTAACCAACCTCTCCGCTGGAGATTTTTAACGCCAGCTAAAAGCGCAATCGCACCCGGTTCTCGACTCAGCAGAACTCGGTAACAAGTTTTTTTTAGCAATTTTTTTTTCACATGCATAACACGATAAGGACTGTACGGACCGTTTTTTTTCTCGACACCGCTGTTGAGGCAGGCATGTACTGGCAACACTGTTGCAATACTTTATGTGAATGTAGGACCGAGCAATATTTTACAATTCCAAATTATCCGGATCTTTGAGTGATCAATTTTGTTTTGCGTAAAAGACATTTTTGATCGCTTTTTGCTCTCGTTCATTTTTGTACTTGGTCTCTGAAGCGAACATGCTCTTCACGACGAAATTATGTGAGTTGAACTTTTTTCTTTTTATCCATTACGGGAATTCCGGGTGATATATGCTAAAGAGAAGACCACATGATCCGGCAAAAGTAGCTCACATTTTGCGTAAATTTTCACATTTTGCGTAAATTTTCACATTTTGCGTAAATTTTCACATTTTGCGTAAATTTTCACATTTTGCGTAAAAGCCATTTTTGATCGCTTTTTGTTCTTGTTCATTTTTGTACTTGGTCTGTGAAGCGAAACTGCTCTTCGCGACGAAATTATGTGAGTCGAACATTTTTATTTTTATTCGTTACGGGAATTCCGGGTGATACATACTAAAGAGAAGACCACATGACCCAGTAAACGTAATTCACATTGGCCAATTTCATAATGGACGACAATTTATTTCATGACCATGCAGGAATGTTATTTACATTAATCGAGATACCCGATGAGCATTGTCAATCACCAGTGTTTAAAAGGGATATAGCGAATGGCCAACATCACCCGGAATTACCCTACATCACGCATAGAATTCTCTCTCACGGTGTTTCTCCCGAAAAAGTTTAGCCGGGGGGTAAAAATAGCCCACAAAAGGTACCTACCTTATATTTCAACATTACCCGAGTGTACTGTCTAATTTGTGGCGCTGTAGTTTTGTTTTTACGTATGTTATTTGCGGCATGCAAGAGTCTAGCTGCAAGCAAGCTCATAAATTACCCGAGCAGTCCTGGATTAGTGGCGGACTAGGTCACGTACAGGAAAACCGAAACCCTGACGGAGAAACGGTCACGTATAAGATAGTGCGAAGGAAAAATGTTAAACGTCGGTACGCGACCTGACGTACTGGAGCCCGATGATTACAAGAGTTAAAAATTTCCAAGTGAGATTCAATCATCGACGTCCTCTTTGAGGGCGCGAATAACAGTTTTATCTCCAATTTGTTACTCTATTTTATGATTCATTCCCATCGCGCCCAGGATAAGATCTGCCTGATTTCCCTACGGTGAGATGTGTCTAACTGCAGTGATTTCATAGCTGAGCACATAATTCACACGTAATGACGTTTAAACTTTCCCCATACAACCATCCAACGTTGATTGAAGCTATAAGCGCTCTACAGTTTCCTCTTTGGGATAATAACGTGAGTTTGTTTTTGAATCTCGGTGTTCCTCAAATAACCAGCGTCACTTCTCATCAGACGTTACTCTAGCCAATCCAATATAGGTTAATGTTCGTGGCTCTGGGAGGGAGTTTCGCCAAGGTATCCAAAACGCCGCAGCCCGTTAGTTGGCAAACTCGGTTGGCTGATCGTAAGTGTTTTGCATACCAAAACTTTTGATAAACATATTCCATGCTTCGACTCGAGCAGGAGGTTGTCGTAGACGTACCGTACCATTGGTATGCGCAACATACCAATCGTCCGCCTAAGCACCAAGTATCCGCGGTGCGTGGTGCATGCGCTTTATCTTTCTATTACTATTTTAGTTGCGTTTTTTATTGGTATTTTTGTTGTATTATCTATCGGCATTTTAGTCGCATTTTTATAGGTATTTTAGAGGGGATTTCTATGGTTTTAGTCACGATTGCTATTGGTATTTTAGTTGCGTTTTTCTGCCTTTGTTTGCGTTATTCATCGGTTTATAGTTTCAGTAGCGTTTCTTATCGCAATTTCAGTTTCGTATTAGATGCGCTATCCTATTTTGATTTCCGATTTTGATTTTCGTTTTAAGTTGTGTTTTTTTCTCCTACTTCTTATTTACATTAGGGTAAAAGTGGGGAATATGGCCCGGGCCATATAGCATTGATTTACGTGTTAATCGAGGTGGGCCATATTCACCACTTTTACCATATATATTCGTTGTTTATTTACATTATATATTCTTTTCTATTTTGCATGTGCGGTATTCTTCTAATTGCAACCCTATCTGCCAGAAAAAGCTAAAACGCACGTTTCATTTCGTCTGCCTTCTTCGTATCGCGTTAATTCGTACAGCCGATGCAATCAAACGCAATATCCCTCGCCAATATTGAGCTCTTTCGTAATTCGTGGATCCGATAAAACCATTGTTCCGTCCTGCAGTGTACCCGGTCGAAGATATTGCTGCAGTCCACGATAGACACACATCTAGGGGAGACCGGGGCAAAACGGGATAATGAGACAAAACGCAATTCTCCAATAACTTTGAGATGGCGGCGATGGTGGTAGGTGGGGCAAAATCATATCGATGGTGGTAGGTGGGGTTTAAAAATCAGGATATATCGTTGGGGCCTCCAAAAATTATTGGAAAATTGAGTTTTGCCCTCACAGTCTCGTTTTGCCCCGCTATGCCATTTTGCCCCGGTCTCCCCTACGGGGCTTGCCGTTCGATTGGTACTACGATTGCTGCCGGTGGTAATTTTGTTCCTGCAATGCAATTATTTGCCGGCGCAAAGTGCATCCGCTCGGATCGCAATCCTTCGGCACACGTAGACACCGTAGTCTCCCTTCGTGGTCCGGCGATGCTGCACAGTAGCTTAGCGGTAACTCTGTGCGACTAGTCTCTCGATCGATTCTAACGAGTTTATCGAAGAGCTCGCAAGACTGAAATTTGATTGTTTTTGTTTTTTTTAACAATTAATCGATTGCCACAAGCAAATAGGGTTAATGAGGTGAATATGGACCACCCCGATTAGCGCGTAAATCAACACATGGACCGGGAAATATTCGCCAATTTAACTCCAGATAAATTGTGGAGAATTATTCCACGTGCCGTTAAGTTACGTAAAAGAAAATGAAAGTGCGCTGGAGCAACCATTCAAGAACTTCTTGAAAGTTTTTCTTAGTCCCGTTGGCTCCGTTTCCGGGTAGTCGCTTTACACCGCAATTTCAGTCGGTAAGGAGTTTTCATTTTGTCGGCAATAAAATGCGCTTTCACTCAAACAAATTAAACTCGCCGCTCTCGAAGAACCGCGAAGTTATCAAAATGTAACTTTTATTTCAGTGTCAACCTTCTTCTATCCTTTTACCGCTGTGTGCATATATATGTATAAGTATGGTATGCTCGGAAATCCTCACTATAGGGATAATTCTGCTTGACATTGCCTGTCGGCGAAGAAACCCGTGCCGCTTGGATTTTATCCTGTCGTAAAGTAATTACAGGTTGTTTGGTGTTGATGAAAGTCTGAATTATCGCATTTTCCTTCGTACACACATAATTAACCTTTCTTCCTGACTTCAGTGAAATAACAGTGGGACGGAAAATCGCCTATTATTGACCGATGACCATTATCAGCGTATGCGCATGCGCTGTAGTGTTTCATTACTCCCTTGGCAATAATATGGTACATTACGCCCGGGGGAGTTACAGAGCTCATTACTGCAGGGAGAGTAATGGTCATTGTCGAATATGACGATTGTGCGACGCAAAAAATTTGATTATGTTAACGAAGTCGGATAAAAAGTATCGTATGCTACACGGGAGGGAGCGGATTTTCACTTCATATGATTGTAGTTATTAGTAGATATAGCTATTATTGACCGATGACCATAATCAACATATTAACATTAACAACATACTATTTCATTACACCCTAGGGAGTAATATGGTACATTACGCCCGGGGGAGTGATAGAGTTCATTACTCTAGGGAGAGAGATACACTGCTAAAAAAGTATAGTTGAATCAACTAAGATTCGGGCAGGGACGTTCAAAAAAAATATTTTCTTGGTCCAACAAAATTTTTTAATGACTCAAAAATATTTGAGTGAAACCAGCCAAAAAATTGTTGAACTAACCAATTTTTTAGGTGTAATAATAAAATATTTAGTTGAACGTCCCTGCCCGAATCGCAGTTGATTCAACCGTATTTTTTAATCATTGTAGAGTTCATTACTCCAGGGAGAGTAATGTTCATTGGCGAATATGACGGAAGAAATGTGATTATGTTAACGAAGTCGGAAAAAAGTATCGTAGGGGAGACCGGGGCAAAATGGCACAGCGGGACAAAACGGGACGGTGAGGGCGAAACTCAATCTTACAATAATGTTTGGATGCCCCGTTTTGTCCCAACGATACATTCGGATTTTCAAACCTGTTTTGCCCCACCTAACACCATCGCCATCGTCCAAAAGTGATTGGAAAATTGCGGTTTGTCTCATTATCCCGTTTTGCCGCGCTCTCCCCTATGCTGCACGGGATCGAGCAGATTTTCACTTCGTGTGATCATGTTTCTCGTTGTTGATAAAAGTCTGAATTATCAACTTTTCATTCGTACACACGTAATAAACCTTTTTCCTCACTTCACTTAAATAACCACATTCCTTGCACGCAACGCGGACGGCAAATCGCCTATTATTGACCGATGATCATTATCAATCTACGCGCATGCGCAGTACTGTTTCATTACTTCCGTAGTACGATAAACTATTTTGAGGTTTCGTTTTCCGGGCGTAAAGATCCGAATCGCGCTACTAGGGTAAACGCCAAAAAACGCGTCTTATTTTTATTATCGGTAGAATAACGTAGTATTTTATATCGAGAATCCCGTGCGATTTACCATTGCCAGCGGTGTTGCTATCGTATAAAAAAATCTGTAGGTCCAAATATGAAAATGGCAGGATTGAATAAAGAGCGTTACGTAAATCTTGTGTGTTTTCGGAGCGATGAATTTTTATTGTGGTACAAAAATGCCCGTAAACGATTTACACGCGCACGAGCGAATTCGTATAAATATTTATATACACGGAGGAGGCACTCGGCGGCGAACTGTCGTTAAGTCGGCACACGAAAACTAAAACTGCATGAAAAACGTTTCCGTCTAAACGACGCGAGCATTTCTCCTTGCGGGGATGGCACTTTCGTTGAAATATTCATCGAACCGTTTGACCTCGCTGTCGTTTTCGATGAATGACACGACTTTATTTTTTCGCGTGTTTGCTATTTCGTAAAAAAAAATTACGTATCTCGATGTTTATACGCTTCGCGTAGTGTATCGTAAAAAAGGGATAAAAAAAACAACGCGTACGACAAAAGCTTTCGCATGTCGAGATTGTACGTTGTGATTTACGACGTCTCCTAGATGTCCCTGAGATATTTATCGCTTGTTATATTTCCCCGGTCGGGAAGTTTGGCTTTGAAGGAACAGGGTGAAAGTGCTGAATATCGTGCTGGTCCATATATTTTTATATATATCGCAATTACTTAAGTAAAATTCGCTTGCTTGCTGACAACGAAAAAGATTTGTTAATTCGATTCATACAATTCTATACGGGATTGAAGCGATAGCATGTCACCTTGACAGTCGTGTCGTCGTTGTTTCAATATCATATGCAATTGGTAATTTGTAATAAGTGTGAAAATTGAAAGTAGATTTCTTGGGCAGCCCGCAAGCCATTTTTTTCCCAGTATTGCTGGGAAAAAAATGGCTTGCGGTCAGGATATTGCATATTCACCAGTTTATGCAACATCCTGCATAATAGATCAGGATGTTGCATAATCACCACTTTTACCCTATTTATGAACTTCTCGTATATCGATTGTAGATCATCTTGGATAAATTTGAAATCCAACGTTCCTCGCTTTTTTATCCTGCTCTTAGGGTCTCGCGGCAGATCCCACTTAAGAATCCTCCGTGTATACATTCCCAGCCAAAAGTCTCATCCGCCCAGATCTACGTCGTACGAAACGACGTAGATCTGAGAAAAATCTGCAACCTTCAAAATCTCAAGAGTATTCATTTTGCATAAAAATAATGCAATTTTTAAAAATGTATTCTGAATGGTCGACAAATAAGAAATAAATTCCTGATTATCTGTTAAACAATTATTTTTATTTATTCGAGTCAATGATTTTGACACTTGCCACACAAATTTTAAAAAATGAGGTCGATTCAACTAAAGATTCGGGCAGGAATGTTCAGATAAATATTTAATTGGTCGAACAAAGTATTTTAATGCCTTAAAAATATTTCGGTGAAATCATCCAAAAAATTATTGAAGTAATCAATCTTTTAGCTTCACCAACAAAATGTTTATTTGAACGTCCCTGCCCGAGTGTTTAGTTGATTCAGCGGTATTTTTTTTTATCAGTGCATGTGGGTTTTTTTGCGATTTTTATCCCAATGTACACAAAATGTACACAAAAATGTCACCGAATATAACTTTTGCCTGGGAATGTATGCTACATCATTAAACCTCTGAGTCAGAGATAGAGAGCGTCGTCTACGTATCAACGCCAGCAAGGAATAGGCGATAATCTGTGTATGCCCGCATAAGCCAAAGCTTCCTGAGGCTTAGGGTGCCATTCACCCACGTCGTGTCCTTAATGCAACAGGAATTCGTCGCTGCAGAAATTGGTCACGTAATTTCATATCTATAAATCAGGCATCACTTGACTCAGCATTTGAGTACGGAGGGAGACTTACGGTTGAGCCTTTGGCCGGCCTCTTTACGACCTATTATACACGAATTTCAGCCGAAAAAACTTTGGTGATTTATAAGGAAAGTCCTAGCGATAACTTTATTACCCGAGAGGAAACTGGGGCGACGAATTTGTCGAGCCTCGGCGTTTTTCCCCCGAGAAATCAATGTGTCTGACAAATTACTCCCACTCTCGTGTGTGAACGCGGTGATGTTTGAGAAAAATACTTCGTAAATTTTTATATCGTCTTTCACATATCGAATTTTGGCACCGAAATGAGCTAGGGGAGAGTGGGGCAAAATAGCACACATTGTAGCGATGGTGGGGCAAAACGGGTTTGAAAATTCGGAAGTATCATTGGAGCAAAATGGAGCATCCCAAAAATTATTGGAAAATTAAGTTTTGCCCTCACTGTCCCGTTTTACCCCGCTGTGCCATTTTGCCCCGGTCTCCCCTACGCGAACACACGTACGTTCATTGTTACTTTGGTACTCGCAACCGCGACGTGTCAGACGCTTTCAGAAAAACTCAAGATGTTTTTCAGAGAAATATTTTCACTGTGGGGCGCTGCAGAAAAATTTCAACTCAATCATTAAGCGATTACCGAAAGAAGCTGCCGCGAAACTCGTGGGGATTTATCGAGACGCGAACCCCCGGAGGAGGCGTAAAATGCATATTTTACAACTCTCCCGACCCTCCGAGAGATAAGCGGGGAGTGAGAGGTTGACGCAGAAAATTCTGTTTTATTGTGCCATGAAATATCTTCAGCGGTTTGTAGATAAGAAGATTGTGTGAAATTTCATACTCACGCAGAAAAAGAAAAAAAAATGCCAATTACACCAAACATGCGACAAAAGTAGAAAGCAACCTCTGTAACGTCATTTTATTTGCCACACAGTAGCGTCTCAGTTATTTGATATTTCCCTCCCATTGGCGTTTTTTTTGTGATTTGCTGAGGGACTTAGAGTTGTAATCGAACAAATTTATCGATTATCAAAGTGACGTCGTACCGAAAATACCTCGCTTCCGGTTCGAAAATCTTATTTTTCGACCGGAAGTAACGACTTTCCAATATGACGAGATTTTCAAACCGGAAGTGACGTATTTCCGGTAAATCTCTGGAGACATAATTTTCTGGTTTCTAAATTCCATAGTCCATCCTTCCAGTATTCTTATACGTGCTTGTTCTTCCTCTATGGGAGCTCGAACGCCGGTAATCCGATGAATAGACACATACCGAACAGAGATATCGACGAGCACTTACATTCGGAACGGTAAGATACCCTCGTCGGCCAGGCGTCCGTTCTCACACCGTTCCCGCTGTGAGTGGGAATTATTATATTCTTATAATTCCACTGCATTTCCCCGAGTGTCATCATTTTTCCAGGATGCTTAAGTTTCCACTTCACAAGATCTATAGACCCCGTAGAATATAATTTTTAACACTCAAATGCTTTTCGACAGTGACAGATTCTCTCCATACTTTTATTTCTGCTACGTTATAAAATAGTATTGATAATTTATTGTAGTATAGTTTCTTCCATTTCGGGACTTTCACAGCCTCCATTGCCAGAATGAATTTGAATCAGCGTCTCGTGAGGCTTCGAAAAATATTCGTAATTTAAGTGCTCACATTACGATCAATGAAACGAATTGAAATTATATGTATATATTTTTTTATTAAAACGTAATAATCTTTTACCTTTAATAATTAGAGAAGCGTGACATTTTTTGTAACTGAAAATTTATATTATCGGAAATTCTTATATAGTCCACGTCATTCAACTTTGACGTATAATTCCCGCCGAAGTGCCGATAGGCGATCGACGATGAAAAATCCATACAATCCGGCATTGTTTCGACGTGAGCTTACGATCGCTTTCACGATGAATTAATCGCCAACCCGTCCACCTTTATTTTCTCGCACATCGACACACGGAGTAACAGTACATTGAAAAAAGCTCCTTACGTTCCACTTGAGCTCCTTGATCGACGAGCCGCTCCTTTGACGTTGCTTTCGCAATAAGCCGAATCATAAAAAAATGAATCGTAAATTTAATAAAAATTTGAAAGCCTGCGCCTTTTCACATTACGGTATGCATAAATGCCGTCGTGAATAGTGAAGAGCGTACCAGGTGAAAAGAAGTGCAACATCTCTTTCACTCACCTCATCGATCGAAGGTTTGATGCGCTCGGTATGATATAATAGTCGAGGCATTCGCCTTTGCACTTTTACCTTTTAAGCCAATTAAGAACGTACACTGAGAAAAAAATAACGTTGTGAAATCAAGAATACTGACTTTTCACGATATCACGATAGTTCCCAAGGGAACTACATTTATATACTACGTAGGGGAGACCGGGGATGAAAGTAACAAAAATCCTTTTTTATTTTTTGACCGACAATTCCGAGAATTTTACGCTTGGGCATCTAATTTCATGTCAATAACGTACTCTTAGGTATTTACTTAAAAATGTTCAAGCAGGAAATAGCACGGAGTTAATAACACCGTTCATTTAAACGCAGACGAACTTGAACGCGAATTTGGACCGCGGTCGGGTCAATTGTAACGGGTAGTGGGTTCGATTGTAACGCCCGATTTG
>JAPYZD010002872.1:0-14542 GCA_030522725.1 Ichneumoninae sp. B BG-2022a
TGATATAAAAATCTGAAAAAATTCATGCAGATCAAAGATACTGAAAAGATTAATTTTGCACAATAATAATTCCAAAATGTTATTAACAAATTAATCAAACAATTAATTGTTTAACAAATTGCCCGACAAAACAACTGTTTTTTTTCTATGTAAATGATTCGTTCATTTTTCTGAATACGTATGAATTTTTTCAGATTTTTCAATTAGCTTTGATTTTTTAATTTTTTTATATGGAAAAAATTTTTGAAAAAAACACAAAAATCACAACTAATTGAAAAATCTGAAAAAATTCATACGTATTCAGAAAAATAAATGACTCATTTTCAATAAAAAAAAAGTTGTTTTACCGGGTAATTTGTTAAACAATTAATATTTTGTAAATTTGTTAGTAATATTTTGAGATTATTATTATGCAAGATGAATCTTGTCGGTGCCTTTAATATGCACGACTTTTTTCAGATTTTTATACCATCGAGAAGTACTTGCAATATTCACTTACTTTTCGATAACTTATGCGAGATGAGCGGGAAGCGACATAGCTACCTTAATTCGTCCGTTTACGTTGCTGGCTACATTCTTGGAATTCATCTCGGATGTAGCCAGCTACAGAAACGCATGAATGAAGAAACTCACGGTATATTAGATATTTTCGATTAGCTTAACTGAGAAACGATGGATGAAACTATTTTCAATGGCGAAGCGGCTCTTGCTCTCCGGCAAATAAAACTCGCGCGATCGCCGTGTAAACCTCGATCGAAGCGATTGATTAGATTCTTTTTTCTTCAACTTCGAGGAAGAGCTTTGTTCGCTAAGAGATTTATACAGTATTCGACTGAAACTCATAATATTATCATTCCTGCTGCTGCTGCTTCCAAAGTAAGGGTATAAATGTTTGTACGCGTGAATGGGAAATGTATACAAGCGAAGATGCGAAGGGTGAGATTATCGTACTAATGTGAGTCGAGCCAAGATACTTTTTTTTTCGTAGAATTATATTTACACAATTGTAAATTTGTGATAGGCAACCTTTTAATATAATATATAGTATATTGCATATATTATCTATGAGATTAAGCATTGAAATAAAGAGGAATAAGATGTTGGAGACGCGTGTTGTGAGTGGAATAAAGCTCCGACCCCTGTGCAGGTTTTTTTCCGACATGGAGGGAGCGAGCGCGCGCAACAACAACAAAGGTGAGTCGAGTTAACGGTTCCTCTCCAAAATACGTCTTTGATCCATTTTCTTCAATAAGTTAAACACATTTCAGCGATCGGAGGACACTGGGAAAGATCTTGGCTTCGAGAATCGCATGCGGATCGACTGCATCGCCAAGCTTTTTACGCTAAAAACGAGAAAACAGTTTCGTAACCTCTTTTCACAGAGCTCCGCCATGAAATCTGGAAAGATCACGTGTACGAGGGAAGAACTCGACCTCGGAATAACCCTGAACGGCGGACAGAGCTTTCGGTAATTCGAAATATCAAATTGCAATTGCCAATTAAACATACTCGATCGCCAAAGCTTGTTTACCGTTCGTCTTTTGAAACGCGCTGTACGGCCGAGTGATAAGAACCACTTCCGGTAGAAGATAGCTTCCGCAATTCAAAAGCCGATCTCGTTTCCTACAATACTTATTTTTCAGCTGGATTTCATTGGACAATGGTGCGAAATACCGAGGAGTTTTTTCCGGGCACGTTTGGACTCTCAGTCAGGACGAAAATAATCTTCTCTACACCCTGCACAGTTCGTCGATACAGGACGATTCTACGTGCATAAAAGTTCTAGAAAAGTATCTCAATCTCGATATATCGCTGAGAGACAACATCGAAAAATGGTCCTCTTGCGATCCACACTTGAAAAAATCTTGCAGAAGTGTCTCAGGTGTGAGGATACTTAATCAAGAAACTGTGGAGAACTTGTTCTCCTTCATATGCAGCTCGAACAACAATATACCGAGGTAAAATATCGCCGAAAATAAGTGGATAATTCTGCAGCAATTTTCTCGAGGTAATCAACGTTAATTTTTTCTTTTTGCCGTGCAGGATATCGAGCATGGTCGAGAAGATGTGCAAGCACTTCGGCAAGCAGATATGTACAGTCGATAAGCAACAGTACAACGATTTTCCAACGATCGAAGCGTTGTCCAAACCGAAGGTCGAGGCTTTGCTTCGCGAGGAAGGCTTTGGTTATCGAGCGGCGTACATCGCCAAAACGGCGAAGAAATTGAAGACTCTCGGTGGTTCGCAGTGGCTTCTAGGTCTCTGCAAGGCCAACGGAGCGTCGTATTCGAAAGCCAGAGAAGAACTGATGACTCTTCCGGGTGTCGGGCCTAAAGTCGCCGACTGCATATGTCTCATGTCGCTGGGCCATCTCGAAGCTATACCCGTCGACACTCACATCTTCCAGGTCGCCAGAGCCAACTACATGCCGCATCTGGAGAAACAAAAAACCGTTACGCCAAAAATACACGAGGAAGTGAGCAAGCATCTGCGAGAACTGTGGGGCCCACTTGCCGGTTGGGCGCAAGCCATCGTCTTCTGCGCGAAGATCAGCGGCAACGGGGACGTCTCGCCGAACAAGAAGAAACTCACGGAAGCTATGGACGCTGAGGGACGGAGCGGCTCGAAGAAGAAACAGAGAAAGCGGTGATATTTGTTACACATCGAATGTTTTACTGAGACTGCACGGAACTCCTCGAACGCGATACACGATACGCTACGTGGCAGTATTTTATCTATCGCAATAGATCTACGGTTATTTAACAGATATACGGCACAACATTCATTTCGCCTCTTGAACATATATATTCCCTGTACAACTGTAATTACACGAGGCAGACCGAGAGCTCGATCGGTATTCATAGTTCCAGCCTCTTGAAACTCTGCTCCGGCGAATCGGTGGACGAACCGGCCGGACCGGGCGGCTCGAGTTTCTTGCGTTTTCGTCGTCGCCCGAAGCCGACGAGCGCGTAATCGAAGTCGTCGAGGATGAGAAACTCTTCGGGAAACTCGTAATCCTCCTCGTCTTCCTCGTCGTCTGTTGGGCAACGGCACTTTCGATATAACGGTGGCGATAAAGTAGACAATGGCAGGTTTTATTTTGGAACAATGCTTACCGCAATGCTTTCGGAGTATATCGGCGAAAATGCTCTTGGTGAGGTACCGGAGACCGGGGAAAGCGGCGGACAGATAAGACCTCTGAAGCGGCTTCAGGATCGCGAGGCAGTCCAGCTGCAAGGATGCGGGAGCCGAACTGCTGTGAGTTATCCTCACTTGGCTCTGGGCGGCAGTCGAGCTCACCATTGGATATAGCTCGAGATTTCTCAATCCGGTAAATGCTATGCCTGCGAAACATCGAAACGGCGATATGAATAATAATCTCCGATTAAAAAATAAAATACAAAATTTGTACCTAGGGGCTTCCTGCTGAGAAAAAATTGTAACGTTCCTTTCCAGGTATCCAAGTGAACTCCGACTAGACTCCCTTGACCGAAGCACTTGCCGTACTCCCTCTTCTCACCGCCGTACTGCAGATTGCCCCTGTATGAGAATCCCCAGGACTCGTGATTGTGGCCGAGAAGAGAGCAGAATTGGTTCCTCACGTCCAGTTCGGCTTTGGCCGTGCCAACGCCTACCATCTGCAAGTAGAATAGTGCATTATGGTACAAAGGAGGGAATTGCAATGTTTTCCCCTGTGTGTGATGTCTGCTGCCCGGGCGAAACAAAAGCAGAAATTACATGAGGTGAAAATTCTCTCCCTCCCACGCAGCATACTTTTTTTCCGACTTCATTAAAATAATCACATTTCTTGTATCGGACAATCATCATTTTCGCCAAATACGCCTTCCAAAGGACGTAACACGCCCTCTTACTGCCTAGAGAGTGATAAAAATGTACTGTGCATGCACACAGGTCATTAATGATCGTTGGTCAATAATGGGCAATTTTCCACCTGTGTTGTACACAACCAATGTGGTTATTTTACAAAGTTAGATAAAAATATGTATTTATCAGCGATTTAACCCTTCACGTACGACAATCTTTGTTTAGTCAGCAATCATATTGTGTGGTATAAAAATTGCTATATCTAAAAAAATATTGATATCGATATTCAGAAAAATACTCTTTGAAGAGTAATGTTCGTGATATTATATTTGTGTAAAATAATATTTTTATCGTCAATATATAGTGTACTGTTATTCTAAATTTGTATCTCCCCCTGGTCAACGGAGTCACACTAGGCACAAGACTTTCATACGCAAAGGGTTAATGTTTCTGTGAAAGTTCTGTGAATTACTGTCGATGTACCACGTCAGTTCCGTATATCGGCGTGAGCATCTTAACTTCCCAATAGTGATGTCTCTCCTTCTCCATGACTCTGTTTCCTCTGACAGCTGTCGTACTTTCGCTGTACACTGGATGAAACTTCACCTCCAAGTTATCTCGGGACAACACCGAAGCCCCCGTTATCAGAGTTTCGTCCCAGGCCCATTCGTGCACTGAAACGCCAAAATCGACGGTTGTAAGAATTTTCGACTGTCAACATGTTTGAAAACAATTCGAGGACTAAAACTCACCGTTATTCTCACCACAATCGCAGTCTTTCACTTTGCAGTCGCAGAATCTCTCGTAGTCGGTAAATCTGATAGGATCGAAGTCTAGACTCATCCTGAATAAATGTTTCCGAGACATTTTTTCCAGACGTAAACAACGATAAGAGCGCAAATCGCACTCTACGCACGTATGCGCTTGTATGCCCAACTTTGTTTCGAAACCCGGATGCGTTTCATGACAACATTCTCCTCATTTTTGAATGCACTTTATGACAACATTCTCCAAATTTTTTCTCGCTTAAAAGCGAATCTCTTGCTGTTGAAAATGCAATTGTTCTCTACGGAGCTTCGATCTTTTATTGTTGATTCGAACACGGCGAGCTCATGCGAGCTCCTGTCAGCTGTTCCGTTCGAGATTTTCCCTCACAGGGCACAGGGCCATCGGATCCAGTGCGGGCGAATTTTTCAAACGTCGCTGATGTTTTCTCGCAGGCCCGGCTGAATAGGAATAATCCGGGTTCCCTCGACAAAGCAGGACGCTACTGTAACGAACAGGGGAAAGGAAGCCGAGAGACTCTTCGTCATTAGGCGGAGCATCTTCAGGTTCTCTCTCCTCTCTCCTCTCCGCAGAGCGATCAGAAGGGAACGCTAACGACGACGTGTTCCCTGTTTCACCGCCTCCTGTCACGGCAGCATTTATAAATATATCTCCTCAATGGCGTCATAGGGTCAGCTTTGTGTTTTTATTAGCTACCGAATAGCCTCGCGCTGTTATGTTATCGCCGTGTTGTACAGGGCACCTTAAGCATCGATCCGTTGTAATTATGTGACATCATTGGGGCTCACCGAGGTTCACACGATCGTTGCTGCCGCGAGTGCGTGCGGCTCGCCCCCGAGAAGTCGGGTGTAACGCGTACGGGGACAAGGCACGGATTTTATTGTTAAACCGACGATTAGAACCCACCTACACTCCGGAAATGGCTCGTCCCAAGTACAAAGTTTGCTCCGATTTGTGCGCCGATTGCGGAGCCCTGGGTGAGTTTTAAACACTTTCAACAAATATCGTTTAAATCGTTTACAACTTATTGGAAAATTTAATTCGTTCATTGGATTCTTCCAGAACCGGGATGGGCATCCCTCAACAGGGCCATTCTACTCTGCGACGAATGCTGCAGCATACATCGCAGTCTAGGTCGTCACGTTTCTCATGTCAAGTCCCTGCAGAAAGGAGTCTGGAATCCTCACTTGCTCTCTGTTAGTTTACAGTTTTGAGGGATCTGCGACCAACCGTGTCACCGATAATGGGACAGTGTTTTTTTTTGCTTTTCAGATGGTACACACCCTGAATGACAACGGGGCCAACAGTATTTGGGAACACTCCCTTCTGGATCCGAGTAGCTCGAAGATAAGCAGGCGAAAACCACAGCCCAAAGATCCGCTACAGTGAGTTTCAATTCTTCAGTTTTCCTTTCTGACTTCTAGTTTCCATTAATGATAATAGAGTTCAACGACCAGTTCCTTAATGCAACAAATGATAATTCTTTTTTTTTATTTCCCAGCCCCGTCAAAGCAGATTTTATAAAAGCCAAGCACCAGCAGCTGGCTTTCGTCCTGCGTCCGAGCAAGGATGAGTTTTGCAGCGAGGAAGAGCTCAGCAGACAGTTGCACAGCAGCGTTCGCACGGCAAATTTGGAGACGTCCTTGCGTTTACTCGCCCAAGGGGCGAATCCTAATTATTTTTACAAGGTACACCGACTCACGAAATATAATCGATCCGATCGAGATTATTCGTGGAATTGATTTTTTATCGTTTTACTGGTGCTTCAGGAAAAAGGAACGACGCCGTTGCACGTAGCGGCTAGAGCCGGTCAAGCTCTGCAGCTCGAGCTATTGATAGTCAACGGGGGAAATCCCAGCATCGTCGATCTTAACGGGCAAACGCCCGCCGAGGTAGCCAGAATGGCAGGGCATCTGGAACTCTACGAGAGACTCATCGAGTGCATGTACGAGGTGACCGATCGATTGACTTTCTACGTTTGCTCGAGAAAGCCTGATCACAGGACTACCGAACACCTCATTATTCCCGACTGGGCGGCTACTCTCGAGCGAACCGAGCTGGCGTTCGAGGCCCGAAATCGTCTGCAGATGGTAAGCCATTATCGGCCTCTTTTATTGTTCAATATCAATATTGTTCAATATTAATATTGTTCAATATCAATATTGTTCAATATTAATATTGTTCAATATCAATATTGTTCAATATCAATATTGTTCAATATTAATATTGTTCTATATTGATATTGTTCAATATTAATATTGTTCAATATCAATATTGTTCAATATTAATATTGTTCTATATAAATATTGTTCAATATTAATATTATTTGTCTAGATGGAGACTTTATATGTTGTAAACTTTCTGTAAATTGAAACAATAATAATAATACTATGACTGTGGCCAGCCACAGGCATGGACTCTGAGACAGTCAATCCATTTACGAATCGGCTGGACTCACATATGTTCACTTGATAATCAGTGACTAACCGATGCAGATCTTATAATTATTACACTTTTTTGTAAATTCAGTAATAATGATAATAATAATAATTAATGATAACGGGAATATTTTGCAGCTGCCGAACTATCTGCTCGAGGAGCTCGCAATGGACGTCTACGACGAGGTAGATCGACGCGAGACCGAAGCGAGTGAGTAAAAAAACTTGTTCGTCAATAGTTACTCGAGACGAGAGAAAGCTAGAGGCGAGTCGACTATAAATAATGTTTTTATAATTTCGATATAATAGTTTAAAATGTATTAGAGCTGTCTGTCCATTGCTGTACCCCACCAGACCCCTCTGTACATACCGTCGCAGTCTTCTCACTTTATAAATATCATCATACGATAGCTCATATCTATTCATCAGAACAATATCGGAAAAATCGTATTTAGAGGATTAACGAATAGATGCGCAGACTAGTTCCGATGCCGTTTTAAAATTGAGTGTTATTAATGTGCATGATATATTTTTCAATGCCCCATCGAGGAGAGGTAAGTTGACGCCGAAGAACTCGATTGTTTGCTTCCACTGTGGTAAGTTATAATCATCGTGTAGCGCAGATTATACAACAACAATAAAATAGGCTATAATTCGTCAATCAGGGAATCATTCAGTCATAAAACATTCGTCCGTGCATGATCTGTTTGATCCATTTCGAGCATTAGAAAACATTGTTAGTTACGCAGTTTATTCTTCGTATTGAGTTCTTATTGAGTTCTTATGGACGTTGTGTAATTCTACATCGCAGGGATAGTCGTAGATTCGGAAATTAGCAATTATCTTGACGAGACGTTTGTCTTTACACAGTCTGGCTGTCGAGCGCAACCCTACCGGAGAGATGCACCGTTCCGTTTCTGCCCGTCAATCCGCAGCTCTCTTCGACGCGCAATCAGGGACGACAGAAACTCGCTCGTTTCACTCCGAAGGAATTCGCTACTCTCATCATAGATCTTCTCACGGAAGCTGGACATAGGCATACCCTATCTAATGCCACACCTTTGCAAGGTATTTTTTTATATCACTGCAATGCGTTATCGTTGTACATTTACCAGAGTTGGGTAAAGTACCAAAAAATACTTCAAGTCCAAAGTATCATAAGTACTTGTCACAATTAGGTGCGAAATAATTTCTTTACATGGAATAGTACAGTCCTTCCTCATTGTAAAAAAATCACTAACTGAAATTTTCGTAATTCATCGATTTGAGGCTATTTTTAATCTAATCTCCACTTTTCATTTTCATAAAAAAAAATCCATACAAAATTTCAATTAAAAAAAACGAAAAGGGTCCCTTCTGGTTTTTTTAATGAAATTTTTTTGAAATGTTAAAAACGAGAAGCAGGGATCTTTCTCGATTTTTTAAAGGGATTTACAAAAATTAATTCTCGTTAAAATTATACTTATTGAAAACTTTAGACAGATAATCATATATTAATAGAAATAGCATGGCATGCTACTCATCGAGTATTCGTAATACGAGCGTGAACTCAAAAAGTATTTGTACCTGCACGTGGTACTTGAAATTGGAAAAAAGTACTTAAAGAACTAAAACTTGAAATGCACAAGTGCTGTGTACTTCAAGTTCGTACTTCGGTACATACTGAAGTACCAATCTTTCACTTCAAGTACTGCGCAGCTCTGACTCTTACTTATTCAATTTTTCGCTTCACGCAGATCCCGTCGTATCGATGCTGCGCAAAGAACAGATTCACGGTAAACACGGATCCCAGATGTCCGACGACGAGCCGCTATACGATAGCGTTGCATCGGACGACGATTACGCGGCTCTCACGTCCACGGACAGTTCGAATGCGCAACCGGCACCTGAACTCAACGTCGACAACGAGGTAAGGTATCTCACGATGTAAAAAATTTCTTACGTTGTTAGAATGCTTCCCGAGTGAGATTTTTCTTAGTAGAACAGTGCAAACGAAAAAAAAACTTTGCATATTAGATATGCGAGCGTTGTATAATAACAACGGCATAGAGACTCTGGTGATTATCGTAAATGAGGGTAATAAAGTTGTGTGGTAAAACTCGTTGAAGGTACCAGCAAGTGTACGAAAACAAGATATAAGGAATCGACTAAGCACGTGGTTCTGCTGTAGGCAGTGTTTCTAGGCAAGTGCACCTATTCGTGCGTGTGTGCCTGTTATTGTCTGGTAACCATCGTGCATGCTGGACTGAAAATAACATAGTTGCATAATTACTGAGTGTAGGCTTGAAAAGAGTATTTTATTGAAAAATTTCCCCACAGAGTTCGTTCCCCGAAAATGCTTTGAGTACATTTTTTTCTCTGCATCTGCTTCGTGAATCTTTCTGTCCGAATAATCTATCATTTATCGGGCAATCGTTTTTCAGAAAGCGCTTGCTCCGATGGCCAAGGGTTTGCCGTCCGTCGTCGAGGTACTGAAGAAACAACTGAGCCTCTCCGAATCGACGATCAAGGATCTGAAGGAAGAAATTCGTGGCTATCAGCGCACCCTCGAACAACTCACGCATGAGAATCGTGAACTCAAAAATATGATACTGGTAACGAAGGATGGAACTTACCGAATGTTGGGCAGTACCATTAAAAAAAAATTATATTCTACGAGAGTTTGTTTCTTGTTCCTGCAGGTTCACATAAAAATCAAGGTTCCCAACGACGAGATTATAAACGGCCACGTAGCTGGTGAACAGGAACCCGAATTGGAACCTGTGCTCGACATAAAAACGTCCGTACCGCGAGGAAGTCAGAGGCCCGCTTCGATGTACGAGACCCGAGAGGGTTTACGAAAATCTGCGCCCTGGACTACGAGTATTTGTCAGGTGAATACCAAACGCTGCACATATTTACCTCCAACGACGAACTATCGTCCAATTCCATAAATTTTCGTCCACAGTCGAAACGCGAAGGCGAAACAGTATCGAGACCGAACGCCACTCAAAGCCTGTGGGGCTGCGGAGCTCCGAGTCTACCGTCGAGCGACGAGGTCACCAGACGCACGGAACAGGTGACCCGACGGATTCAGGAATTGTGGCAAGCGATGCAGGATCCCGGTCATCGCGAAGCTTTCGTACCGTGCGCCGAGCGAATTCGCGTAGCGGTTGCGGAACTGACTGCGATATTTCCGCAGGTTTGTTATTTTTCGTCGACTACACTATCCTGTCGATAAATCAGTTGTAACTTAATCAATGTAATTTTAACATGTCTGCAAACAGAATCCAATAGATGACAATATACGATCGGCTTTGAGACAACTGAATGGAAACACCGGAAGACTGCAGGCGGAATGCGCGGGTCTTCAGCGATGCACGAACGACGCCGAACATATGGATCGGTGTCTCCAACAGGTACGCTCCTGCGCTTACGACATAGCCAAAGCCACGAAACTTCTCGTAACGCAGTTTCAGATATCGTAGGTAATGTTAAGACGCGCGATCGGCGGTAATGTCGGCGTGAGACCGTTGTCGCGGTTGCAAAAGATTCGATCACTGAGCAGAGTCACTGTAAATAATACATGTACATTGTTTTAGAGGTGAAAGAAACGAAAATCGGATATAGAGAAAGATAATCCAAGCGCCAAACGCGTACTAAAGACAAATTCCATTAGACACGGCCTGAGCATGTTGTTACCTTTTATAAAGAATAAAGACTGAATAGCCGTAGTGTTCATTAACCGCTTCGCTTCGCCGATCGAAAGTGCGAGAAGCAAAAAAAAAAACAACAAAAAAAAAATTCGACGTATATCCGATGTCAAATCTTCTTTCAATGCTTTAATGTTGAAAAAGTGCAATACCAGAGACCCACGTTCATCTACTACGGTGTTTTCTCTTCTTTTTTTATTATTCGTTGCATAAGTATTATAGCTTTTACGATAACGTATCTTGATCCACTTAACGATTAACAAGCTGACGATATATATCCGCATTATAAATGTATTGACGGAAGTTTTAGCTCTATTAAATATTTAAATGTAGCATTTAGAATTCGTAATCACGATTAATACTTCGATTTTTTTTTTACTCTACACATTAAACTTCAATTGTACAGTTCGACGTTTACAATAATTTTAATATCGAGAACCAAACAAGCTGCACAAATATATTATCTGTTATGTATTAACAAATCATTGCGTACTTGCAGACAACCTCCCGCTTCGATAACAGAAAAAAACCTAAGATCGACGATAGAATCAAAGGGGTGACCAGATTCATATTCGGATCTGAGTCTGTGAATAATGTTTCCGCACTTGCGGAGTAAAAGTGATATTTTCAAAGAGGATGTGACGTTACGGAGAAAATTGTCCTCTGGAATGTTTCTCGACGGCAGCCAGTGATGAAAACGGACGAACTAAATAACGCACGGTTTTTCTCACTCAGATTACACGGTATCCTTCGATTGTTTCGACATATTTCGGGTGTGTTCTTCAATGCAGTTCTACTCTGTTCGGCTAAATCTAGAAATAATCTGTGTCCGTTCTTGAATGCAGTTCCACTCTATTCGACTAAATCCAGAAATATTCGAGATGCATCCACATGTATACGCAACTGAATTAAGCGTTCTTACATTCCAGTCTGCTCACAGGTTTTAGTTTTGACACAAATCTGCTCCGATAAGCATTCTTTTGTTATCAAAACGGACGAAATGTATCTCGCGGAAAGAATCGGATGCAACGTTGGTAATTCAAAAAAACCACTAGCAGTGGCGAGTCACAAATAAAAGAACGCATAGCTGAGCAGATCCGCATTGAAGAACGCACCCTTCGTTGTGACACGTGGATTATTTTTGGTGTACAATCGCTTCGACGAACATCGGTGAATATGTCGGCCGGAGAAGTGAAGAAAGAAGTTCCAACGTTGATAGTACACACCTATCCATTATGCAAGGTACAAATAATCAAGTGGACTTTTGTCTCCGAACTCCACGCCCTAAAACTCGAGTTTTCCAGCTGACCGATATGCCGGAAGACATGAAGCAAGAAGCTCTTGAACTGTGTGTCACGGCAGCGGAAAAATACTCCGACAATTACGAGCACGCAGCTCGCATGATAAAAGACAGTATGGACAAGAAGTTCGGTTCTCCTTTTCAAGTAGTCGTCGGCGAGGCGTACGGATTTTCCGTAACTCACCAGTCCAAGACCTTGATCTACATGTACACAGGTGGCAACATCGCGGTACTTATTTGGAGAACCGTGTCTGCTTTTCTATGACGAAACCTAGGAGTGCTCTAAAAGTTAAAAAAAAAGTCTCGCCAGGAAAGGACGTTTAGAAACGAATCGCCCAATCGGACGGATAGTCCTTTTCGATAATTGTTAATAAATATATTAAAGAGACATATTTATAGTGGACATAGCTTATGTGGCAAAATAATACTTTCGCTCGGGCATTAAATAACGTCGCTACATTTATACATTACATTTATACATCAACGAACAACGCATCCGTCGTACGGCACAATTATTACAATTAGCGCGTTGCGTTTCACAATTCAGCATTCTTCATCAGGTATCTTCATGGATATCTCAAGTAGTATATAATCTTTGGTCTCTCCTGCCTATTTTTTTCCCCCGTATTATCGTCCGTCATGTATGGATAAGTGAAAAATGTATGTATAGTTTTATCTTCTTCGAGTCATCGTTACGAGTATTATTGTGCTACGCCGACTTCCATATACAGATAGCCAAATTGCCAGCGCAGTACATGTACAGGAGATGCTTGAGCTGATAGGTGATCTCGAAGCCATACCCTTCGCCGACGACCGTGTGCCAGGAAGCCCCAAATTTCTTGTCCATCGTCTCCTTTATCATCCGCGATACGCTCTCGTAATTGTCCGCGTATTTTTCCGCTGCCGTTACACACAGTTCCATCGCTTCTTGCTTCATCTCGTCCGTCATATCGCATTTCTGTGAAAATAAAAATAAAAAACTTGAAGCACAATATTTACAAAAAAAAAAAAAGAAATGAATTGTGCACGGGAGACGCCGTTCCCTTGGAGACGTCTTGGTGTGTTATATCAGCTTATTGATCAATCCGCACCGCTCTGTTTACTCTCGGTACTTCTGTGTGCTACGGTAAATAAATAAAATAAAAAGTTTAACTCACTCGACACAGGGGATAAGTGTGAAGAATCTTCACGACATCGTCCTTTTTAACTTCGGTCATTTCGCTCGAGATTCACTTTTAAAATGCTTGTTTATTGTTTTAGCAGGAAAGAAAGGCGCCCGATGGACCGCAACCCGCTAAGTCTCCGTGCAGGGTGTTTCCTCTGCGGCTGCTCAATTCGTACTGTCACTACTTGTGCGTGACTCATAGCCATAGTGGGGGCATTTTATCCCCACCAACCCCCCTCGTTCCATCGACGTTTCGAACCCTCCAATTTGGCACGTATGTCGCACGCTTGAAATCGAGAAATTGCTCTTTTCGACCGAGACACATATCGTGCACATTGCGAGGTGTAGAAAGCCTCCAGCTTATTCGGCTCATCAATTACAGTCATGGTGGCTCGTAGAGTTCGGAACAAAATTCAACTTCGAGGATTTCGATTATCGAAACCGTGCAGATTGTACCTTACCTAGATTAAAAAAAACTATTTTTTTTTTCAATAGGCGAGGGAGCATCTGTACTGCTTGATGTGGAGTAAAGTTTCACAAGAGGCGGATGGAAGACTGAGGAAGAGAAATGAAGCACACTTCGATCCAGATTCGGTGACTGCGTTGTCTTGCATCGTCGACGGGAATGAAGTTACTCTAAAATAGCTCGATATTCAAACCTTTGACGTGTGAAAAGCCTCTTGGTGAGCTCATTGTGCTCATTAATTACAGTTGTGGTGACTCGTTGAAGATCGAAATAACATTCAAAGACCTTTCGAGGACTTCGAAGATTTTAAGTACCACATCAGTATAGATTGTCCCGCACCTATATAAAAAACTATGCGTTTTTTTATATAGGCGAGGGGAATTTTTACCGCTTGATGTAGAGCAAAGTTTCACAAGAGGCGGATGGAAGAGTGAGAAAGAGAAATGAAGCACCCTTCGGCCCAGTTTCGGTGGCTGGATTTTCCGGCATCGTTGAGGGGAGTGAACTTACTCCAAAATAGCTCAATATTCAAAAACTGTTATCAAAGGTTTCTGTACGAGGTGTAGAAACATGGTGGCCGCGGTCAGAGAAAACCGGGAAAACCGGGAAAAGTCAGGGAAACAAAAACTTGGTCAGGGAATCAGGGAAAAGTCAGGGAATTTCAAAATTGGTCAGGCAAATAGTAAATTGTCGCCAAACCTTCTAGAAATAAATTTTTATTTAATTTATTTGACGAAGTTCTTCGTTTTTTTTATCGATTTAGATTAAGCTCAATACAGAGCTCAGCATACAAAATCTTTAAATATCTGAATAAAAATAGTAAATATGGTAGATATAAAAATAGTAAACATAAAATATAAAATAACATTT
>JAPYZD010002873.1:0-14820 GCA_030522725.1 Ichneumoninae sp. B BG-2022a
AAAAAAAAAAAAACCGGTATCCTCGCTCGATTCGAGAATGATCTTCCTCGCCCCTGTGTATTCCGGGAAGGACCGCAACGAGCCACGAATTCTTCCGCGGGTGAGCGACGCTGCAGGCTTCGTCCCGACGAGGAAGCGAAGTTGCGTAATCCAGCGACTGAATTGTTTACCGAATGACACCGGCTATCCGCGGCGCAGTCCAGCCACGATGCTTCAACGACTTCGCGACGGTGGATCGACCGGTTTTTTTTTTTTTTTTTTTTTTTTTTTTTTTTTTTTTGTTTTTTTTTTTTTTTCTTCTAGAGACCGCGCTCGGCCCAACAGATTCGGATGAGTCGACCGGCTTCGCTGTTTCCCCTCTCGCAGTATTTCGCGGGTTCGTTGTCTCTCTTTCCTTTCTTTCCTTCCGTGCCTTTACCTCTCCCTTCATCTCTCCGAGGAGGAGGAGAAGCAGAAGTAGAAGCAGAAGAAGAACACGCAGAAGAAGAAGAAGAGGAAGAAGCAGAAGCCTTGAACGCCTGGGTCGTCGAACTACCGGTGCTGGCCCGGCGAGCGAGTACACCGGGTCCGAGCACCGGCGAAAGAGCGGAATCACAGTGCCCGAGAGTACTTCGGGTTCCCTTGAAGCACTTCGTGCCGTGGATCCTCGAGTCCGCGGGCTCACGACTCGAGGGATAAGGCGACCCTCCTCGTCCACCGGGCCTTGCTTCACTCCCGAAGCGAACTTGTCACGGAGATACTTCGCTTCGGGAGATCTTCGGGGAAAAACGAATACCTCGGAAGAAACTTTGGGCCGCTATATCAGGTCCTGACGAGGGCTTTTGAGGATCTTATCACACCCAGAAAAATAATTTATTTGACGGCCACCCTTTATCTGGTTCAAGTAAAATATTTATTTCATTTAAATAAATATTTATTTAAATTAAGCAAATAGTTACTTAAATGAAATAAATATTTATTTCGATCAAATAACTATTGTACTTAAACCGAATAAACGGTGGCCGTCAAATAAATTATTTTTCTGGGTGCAGGGTCCGATTTAATGCACCAAAAATGTACCCCTAAAGTGAGCGCATCGACGAGATTGGATTATCGCGGTGTGGGTGGCATCCGACGGTTTCACGGGTAGCGATGGTAATTTGTCGAGTCGGGCTGCGCGAGTTGATCGATCCGCCGATCTCGCCCAAGACAGTCCAATCGGTTCAGCCGGACGAACAGTAGCAACGAGTGGCAGGCAGTCGGAGTAAGGTGTATGTACACAGGCGGGACATTGTGTACGAGGGAGTTCCTCGAGTACCACGGCGGATCGCTCGCCTACGGTCTACCTACTGGTTATAAAATCCTGGACGAGTTCCCGCGATGATCCTCGGCGTTGCACGCGGGTCGTTACCGTGCTCCGCGCGATCTTCTCCCATCGGCGGTTAACATCTCCGGTCGGTGGAAGGTGGGTACCGGTAATGCCGTATCTACCTTGGCGTACTTGTCGAATCGATGATTTCACATCGAATAAAACCTCCTCGAGGATCGTCAGTGGAAATCCAGGCCAATCGGATTCCTCCGTGGATTTGCATGGAAATTCCGGTGCGAGTTAACGAGAGGTAAGTACAGACTCCGAGATACAATGGACGGAGGCTGAGCGAGAGGGGAGAGGAATCTATCGCCGAGCCGAGTGATAATCGAGATTTGAATAAACATCCGGTTGGCGAAGGTTTGGTTGTTACTGAGAAAACGAACACCGAGGATGCGCTGCACAATGATCCGTATAGAACCAATGGAGAACCGGCCGTTGGTCCGATAGCAGGGACGGAACGGAGGCAGATTTACTCGCAGCGTGATGAGGTGGAGGCTTCGGAATGATTCGTTAAAAAAAGTCTCTTTTCGTTTTCTTTAATTCTTAATCGACATTTCCCAGCATAGCCAATCTTGTGGTAGATACTCAATTTTTCCTGTAAATAACGACAAAGCTGTTGAAACATTTGAGCCCATCGCTGCATTTTTGGAGCGTTGAATTGGGCCCCAGTCGCGAGCTCGTCGGAACCTTATGTAGATAATGGCCTAAAGTTCCTGCCGCGTACACTGAAAAAAAAATTTGCTTGCGGGCTGCCGAAGAAAAAAATATTTGTTTTAATTCTACTTTCAATTCTTACAATTCCATATGATATTGAAACAACGACAGCAAGACTGTCAAGGTAACATGTTATCGTTTCAATCCGGTATGAGATTGTACGAATTCAGAGTAGAATTGAAACAACTTTTTACCTCTTTGGCAGCCCGCAAGCAAATTTTACTTGATTCAATGATATTTTCGTTTCAGTGTAACTATTGGTGGCGGTAAAATCATTGAACTTTCGGACCAACGTTGACGACATCAAAAACGCGCATTTCCGTGGTGGTCGTTTATTGACTGCAGTTCAGGCGCGGGAGGAACGAAAGGTGTGAACGTGCTGTCGTGCCGATCAACCAACCGATATTCCGAGTAGGTACAATAAACGCCCCGTCGCCTGTACATGACGTTGCCGCTGGTTAGTCTCCAGTCCGAGTCCGAGAGCTCGTTCTCAGCACGTGCTCGTTGGCCGGACAAGAGGCCCGGCGACGGTGGTGGTGGCGGTGGTGATGGTGGACCATCGGAGAACGCGCGGTGAGAGTGCTGCCTGTTGACGATGCAATGGTACTTGGCGAACTGTTGCCGGTCCCCTGCTGGACAATGCCCGTACGTCAACCTGCATGAGTTACGAACCGGCTCCGTTCCTCCGGCGCGATGCAGACCGCAGAGTGCACCAGCAGCACGGACTCTTTCAGTCTCGCAAGAGCGTTCCTTGCGCCGCTGAGAGATGCATGTGTATTACCTGCAACAGTGTAACCAGCTACAGCTCGATCAGTTCGGGGGCGCGTTTCGCGAGTACGAGCACTGCGCACGTCGCGACAGTAGAAATGTTCGCGGTCGCGAACACCGGCTATTATCACCATCCTTAGAGGGGTTAGTAGAGGAGACCGGGGACAAAAGTAACACGGGTCAATTGTAACAAGCGGCTGTGCAACGCTGCTCATTATCAGACGCATCGGATATGAAGTGAGCAACATTATAAACATCACCTCATAAGGTGATGTGATAATGTTGCTCCCTTCATATCCGATGCGTCCGATCATGCGCAGCCGCTTGTTACAATTGACCCGTGTTACTTTTGTCCCCCGTCTCCCCTAATAAATAAAACAAGAACAAAACGGTCGCGGAAAGGGACACTTCATGAAACATTTGGGAATGCATATTTATTGGCGTAGAACTTGGTGTCTGAGGAGTCAATCTGATAATTGGAGTCGGTCGGCCATTGCTAGGGACTCTTCATCTCCTCTCTCCCGGGCACTAGTCGGAGCCCCGTGCAGTCCTGTGGCGAGCTGCGGGCGTTGTGTCGAGCCCGCTGCTGCTTCTGCTCCTGCTCCTGCTGCTGCCAAGGGAGAGTCTCGTGGAACCTCTCCTCGCGCCGTGGACCTCTCGAGGTAGCGAGAACGATAAAACGAGCGAGCGAATGCGACGAGTGCAAGAGGCAGAGGAAAGAGGGAAGATCAGGTTGGCGCGGCGAACGAAGCCGGTTCTCGCGCATTGGCTACCGTACTAAAATATTGTCCGCCGTGGGTGGCTTTATGGCCCTCACTGATCTAAAGCCCCTTCCGATTCCTTCCCTTGTCAGATACCAACTTATTGATAGTTCCAGTGTCCGATCAACGCCCGTATGGCTGTCCGTTACTACCACGCGCTCCCGGGTAACTTGCTACGGGTTTTGCCATCCTGAATGGCTCGCTCGCTCCCTGGCTGCATCGGTGGACCACGCGCGCGCGAACGTGCATCCGCGAACAGATAGGCGAGGCCTATCACCGTGAGACACGTTTGTTTCAAACGAAATCCCTGCTCTCGCGAAGTCGCCTGCCGGTGGGGCGTTGCGAGCCTAGGGGAAATACACATTAAACACTGGATGGAGTGAAAGTGGCGCATACCTACCGGATAGCTATGATGGACCGGTGCGCGTTCGTCACACTCGGTAGGTAACAAAAAATCCTAAGCCGACCCACTATCGTTGGTTCGGACAATGGCTGGAGAGAGGCAAGTGTTGAAGCAAATTTTATGTCGTTTTATGTCTCGTGTAATGTGAAGTTGTTGCTCGACGATGTAATCAAAAGTTCGAATTCCAGGCGCTCTGCTTAAAGGTCCTCCTGATGATACACAGTAAAAAAAAGTTTGTACTTTTGAAACAATCTATTGTCCACAAGCGTCTACAATTTTTTATTTGCTAATTTTCCGATCGCAACCATCCTGTTCTAGTTTTACAAATAAAAGTACAACCTAAAATTGTTAATGACATGGCAAATAAAAGGGCAGCTTTGTACATTCAAGACTGAATAAACGAGTTTGTCGCTTATTTAACAAAATTATTTTTACAAAATTTCGTATTGCGATTTTACGAAATTATTTTTTACTGTGTATCTTCGTGTGCACTATGGGTACGGCCGATTTCGACGATTGTAATGGTTGTCAATGGCAGCCCAGATGACCTTCCCAAAAATGGATCACTCTTGGTGGATTGGCGAAACAATAGTCGTTCCCCAATTCTTCTAAAATAAGAAATTCATCGTCGTTGCCACCGAACCAAGTCGAAGATGCAGCCCGGTATTGGACCAACAAACGTCCTTCACGCATACACCGTCCGATTAATTTGCCACACATCGCAAAACCGGCGAGTGGTGGACGGTGGCTCTCCCCATACCAGAACGCCCACAAATCCCACGATTAAGGAGCGCACGATTTTCGAGCGTATAATTATACGCTCAATGGCGATTAATTGCCATCTCTTACGGAGGCTGCCTGCGGGCTGGACAGCGAGAATAAGGATCTCCCGATTGGGGATACATTAATCGGCACCTGCTGAAGGATCTCCTCTGACTCGGCTTCTCCGACCGTTCACGTACCGCAGGCACATGCTTCCTTCTTATTTTAAAATTTATCTTCCATCCACCCTATTTGTAATTCCTCGACGATTCTCAGCATATCGTCATTCAACGTGTCTAAAAATGCATGTCCTAAAAAAAAATATTTAAATATTGAAAATTAAAGGGCCGGAAAGGAGTGTCGGTAGGTAGACGAATTCGCCCCCCCCCCCCCACACACACACACGTGCGCATGCGCAAATATACGCCGCAATGAAAATTAATTAATCGTCGAGCGTGCACGACTAATGGTGCAGCATAAATAGATGTAATTAGGAGAGATAATTAATCAAGACGAATAAGACTGACGGCTCTCGGTGTATCCACTCCACGGTAATACCGCCGGTACGTACCTCGAGCTCCGCGTTACCAGGGCATGCGCACCGGTTCGCCGACTAACAGTACGCGTACACACTGAGTGAGACTTCTCGCCGAGGGTAAGTGCACTCCCGTACA
This sequence comes from Ichneumoninae sp. B BG-2022a, assembly GCA_030522725.1. Taxonomy (NCBI): domain Eukaryota; kingdom Metazoa; phylum Arthropoda; class Insecta; order Hymenoptera; family Ichneumonidae; species Ichneumoninae sp. B BG-2022a. Next base: position 5,434 of record JAPYZD010002873.1, read on the forward strand.
CTGTTGCGGAGCCTTGTATAGGTAGAAGAAACGACGAGCGGAGAAAAGTTAACCGAGTAATTTTTCCTCCGGCTACCGGTTACCCCGGGGCCCCGATGAGTCACGTGGTGGGTATATACACGAAATCGTAATTGGTACCCAGCCGGGCTGTGCGCGATGCGGGACGGCGAGATGATAAATTACGAGACGTTGAGAGAGACGGAGAAGAGCAGCGGCTGCTGGCACTCTCCTCGAGAGGGTTCGGGACGAGAACTGGAGAGGCTAGGCAAAAAACCGCTAGCGTGTGTGTGCGCGTGTGTGTGTACGCGCGCGCTCGAAAGAGCTCGCGAGGCTCGCGAGGAAGCGCGCGCCCGCGAGTGTCCGCGGCCTTATACGCGCCCTCGCGGGCCTCTCGCGCTCTTGGACGTGCGGCAATCATAAGATTTTCGCTATGGCGATATATTTCGCGGCCGCTGCGGCGGCGCGGTGGCTGCGGCGGCCGCTGGTTATTTACGATCGACCATTATGCGATGGCACGATGGAATTTCTTAAATAATTTATCGCTCACGCCCTTTTGTTCATTTATATCGAGGCGCTCGATAGCTTGGACAGATACACATGGTGGTACCCTCGCGGTTGTACGCCGCACGTGGGACGCGGCCATGACTGTGCCCCGTGTCTTCGGAAAGGGAGAGTGGAGATGAACGATGGAGAATCGACTCATTAATCGGACGATTAATCGATTCAACGTTCGTTGAGGGCTCTTACCGAGAGCCCTTGAGGGGGGAGGGAGAAACCGGGAGATGAAACGAGAATCTGCTGGTAGGCCAGGTGCGCGAAAAGGGGTGGATCCGAGGGATTGCCTCGTTGAAAAGTCCGCTGAGATTATTGCCGAGAGAATTATTCGATGTCGGTCATCGAGATCGCGGGGGTAGATACATATCCGCGATGGGTTTGTAGCTTAGGAGGGTCGCGATATCGCGGCGGAAAGATACCGCGAGGACTGGATTATCGCGAGAGAGCTCGATGAAGCTTTCCGCGAGGAGATCGTGGCGATGGAGCATTTAACTTTTTCAATTAGACAGGAAGCGAGGGGGAGGTGGGGCGAGAGGAGAGGGGCGTTCTTGATGGGCGGAGATCCACGAGAGTTCGCAGTGGTGCTTGTGCGGTATCGGAATATCCGCGGATAGACTGCGATGCATTGTGAGTGCGGGACAATGGGGTAATGCGGATCACCCGAGGATGTATTCGAATATGTGAGAGAGAGAAAGCGATATTTATTGTGCGCTCTGGGACAAGTCCCCTCAAGCGCCGAGCCAAAATTACATAGGGGAGGCCGGGACAAAATGGCACAGCGGGGTAAAACGGGACAGTGAGGGCAAAACTCAATTTACCAATAATTTTTGGATGGTCCGTTTTGTCCCAATGATACATACGGATTGTCAAAGCCGTTTTGCCCCACGGACCACCATCACTACCATTCAAAAGTTATTGGAAAATTGCGAAATTGTCTCATTATTCCGTTTTGCCCCGATGTGCCATTTCGCCCTGCTCTCCCCTAGATTCTTCGTGACAGTGATAGACAAAGAATTGTCAGTTTTCCGATTCGATACAAACCAAAAAATTTATGAAATGTATGCGGTTAAGGGTTTTACAAAAGTAAGTAAAGAAAAAGAAAAAGAGTAAAGATTCCTACAACTTTTACCACATTATAAAACAATTTAAAAAAGCAAGAAATAACGCGAGGAAAAACCTCTATAAAACGTAATATAATATTGACAATGTAAAAATGGGACTAGATTTCATTCGTAAAAACTATGCATTGTTGCTTAAAACAGAGAGTCATCGAGCAAGAAAGGAAGAAAGGCAACATGCGCCGTCAACCCCATAACCCGTCGATGAGCTCGTGAGTGAGTGAAACATAAAGATATTCGAATATTTCAGATACTTATGGGTTTTACTTTTCTAGATTTAGGTTATTGATTTTCTTTTCTTTTTCTGTATCGGTCGATTAAAAAAAAATTGTCCAAAAAATGGATACTGGTTCCGAGGTTCATGTTATTCTTACGGCAAAAAGAGTGTCGGATGACGTCGGGCGATAGATATGTAGCCGCGTCTTGTATAGGGAAGGCGGACTTTCCAGCCGTCGAAGAAATCACGCAGTCAGCGAGGAAAAAGCTGAGCTGGACGGCAATCCGGAGAAGAGGATCGCTCCTATCTCGATCGAAGCAGGATATAATCAATTGGACTTTTTTTCTTCTTTTCTCAAACTGGCGTTTGAGCCATTGATTTAACAGTAACAGCCTCCCCGTGCATCTGTGTAACGGGTTTCCTTCGGGTTTTACAGCGTCGCGTGTGAGAACATGTGTTACTTGGTCGGGCTTGCCATGCGCACCCGGCAAACTGGACCCGGTCCAGTTATCACTAAACGTTTTACGACTCTCGGAGGCTGCTGCCTTTCAGCGCTGCGCTGAATATCCGCGCGGTGCACTCCTGGCCACTGCGCGCGGTTTCACTGCTCCGAATGCCAACGTGGGACGAAATCTTTTAGAGCGGACCAGTAGAATGCCCGGGCTCTTTCGCTGTTCCTTGCAACTATAACGTACGTCACGGCTTTTTCCCGCTCGCCAATAAGGAACTGCTGACAAAGCGGGCGTAAATTGTTGCATCGAGCTTTCAAGTAATCTCCCATCGTATAAACAAGCCAATGACCTATCAGTGCGCTGCGAGCGATCACAAAAATCGCTTCGCCCACGTTGCAAATCTATAATTGTCCGGACCGCTCGATAGCGCGCTCGAAACGAGCCGGGAATCAATTTTTTTCTCTGTCTCGGCCATGACGAAAAGCCGACGTTGGGATGATTTTTTTAATCTACATGGTCGACGTTTTTATCTAGTGTTCTTAATCCTTGCAGGTTGGGAACGTCGTATTATACTGTAAAAAAATATGATATGCTCCATATATCCTCTGATTTTTTTATAACCGAGACAATAATAGGAATACCTTCATAATGATAGTGTCAAAGGAAAGGGAATAATAATAAGAATAATAAGAATTCCGTTCTCAAAACGAACCACTCAAAATAAACTGTACTGTATGTCGATCAACTGCTGCGTGTATTTCATATATAGATCTAGTTAATTGTGTCATCAGACAAGGCTGATGTGAGCAAGATAGAAGGGGATACAAAATTGTATCATACAATTTTGTATCCTCTTCCGTCTTGCTTCACAAATACCGACTTTAATACTAAACGGGGACTCTGTCGAAAATATCTCATCTTTCTCATGCATATTCATTTTCGATTCTTATCACAATACAATAATAGTTAAATTTACAGACCGTTAATTACGTCAGATATCTTATATCAATTATATTGTGACGTATTTTTCGAAAACTCAGTTCGGGAGCAGCGAAAATCGGGAAAGAAATCGAAAACTCGGGTACGTCACCTTCCGCCGTTCCCTCTCGCTCATGCAGTCGGCAGCCGGCAGGGCGCCCGTCAATTTTTGTTTCGCCGGAATTAACAAACCGGACTACGTGGTGCCTCCAGTTAGTCCGGTTTGTTAATTCCAGTCTGGAGGTCGAGTGTGACTAAGCTCGACCTGCGAAAACGTAAATTAGTTTTGTATCACTGGATCTAACAAGCCAGACTAAACTGGAGATCGAGTGGAACTAAGCTCGACCCTCGAAACCATAAAAGTGACAAAACACAAAACAAAACCGTAGCGAGAACCGACATGAATCGTATCGAACGACAGCTCATACCGAGTCGACTTATGCGGGCGGACGGTAGCGGAATGCACGGGTTGCTCAGGATGTGGGTTATCGTAGAAAGATCGGGATACATGCCTGGTAAAATAACTTAAATTTAATCTAATTTAATTATCGGCGAAAGCTGTGGGAGAATACGGGAACGAGCCGAAAACCGAGACTTCAACCCAAAGCGGTACCGATGCACGCGAAGCGAGCGAGAGCAGCAGCGACAGCGAGCACGGAATTATCGCAGAACCGGGATGAATATGTTTCTGTAAAAGTTACCCCAAATTAATCGAATAATCCATAAAGATCCGACAGTCCCCTCTGGAGTCCACGAGTCATGATTTTTACAACTCCACCTAGGCGTTCCCCAGGCTCCGATTATTCTAGGCCCCCTAGTCGACTCCGCCGGCCTTAACTGTTCTAAGTTCCCGTAGGGAAACCCCTCACAAACCCTAATAATGATTCCCCTATTTTACTATTCTGGTACTATTCTGTGCGTTTCGGTGGATTCAACAGGCAGTTAAAATCATGAACCCGAATTAGCGAGGGCGCGAAGTCCCCGAGCCACAACAGCCTGCTAGTATATATTGTAAATAATATGAAGCGGACTATTCGTTAAGGCACACGATATTAGTTAGGCTTGACAACAGACGCACGAACAAACGATCGATACAAGATCGATCGTCACGTCAGTGAGTCTGGAGGAGATTTTCAAAGCGAACAGACACGAGACATTACATGATCGGGATAATTAACGGTTATCATTATTAATAATATCCCCCCCCCCAAAATCAAATACGCGCGTTATTCATTCGCTCGGTCGTTACAATATACAGATCATGTCTCACATTTATATTCATTTCCGCAAGATGGATTACACGTACCTGAGTAGTTACATGAATAACTCCAAATTAAATATCGTGCGCATCAACGGATAATTATCTCAGGGTAACAGGAAATAACAATACAATCAATACTTATCTTTTCGTATATGTGTGAGGCTTCCAGATTTCCAACACAGCTGATAAATCTCCAATAGATGAAATTATAACCGCTAGACCTTTTCCACTGAATGTTATGAGAAATATTCTTTGTGCACGATGTCCCCAGAGGCAAAGAGATCGAGACCGGTCGAATATTCAGCAGGTGGCTTGGAATTACGTTACATGATTGCGCAACCGATTCTTCGACGTTCCGGGAATGTCCGACGCCCTAGCATATCGATCGGCTTGGGCGCTGCAGAGTCTTAAATCATATGACTCTGCAGCGAAACTTGACATGAGCCACATTATTTTGTCGAAACTTCAATAGGCCGCATCTACGTATGGCCAAAAATCATGCGGCCGAAAGCACTTTTTCCGAATCGTCAAACGTCTCAAACTTTATTTTTCCGAGTCGTGAAAATGCCGAGACTTAACTTTTCCGAATTGTTAAAATTCCAACGCTTTATTTATCCGTATCTTCATTCCAGCGAATGTTTTCCTCCAAATTGTTATTTAACCTAACGTAATTTTTCCGAATAATTATTTCACCATACTTCATTTCTCCGAACCGTTAAACCTACGAACATCAAGTCACCGAACCGTCATTCTTCCGAATCGCCAATCAACCGAATCACGAAACTAAATAATATGAGTGAATAGTCTTATCGTCTGCTATATTATATCTATGCGTAAAAAATCTTACGCTCAGTACAAATCGATTCGGATAAATTACTTGTCGGACAAATACTATTCGGAAGAATGATAAGTCTGTTACGTTGACGGCTTAACGATTCGGGAAATGAAGATCGGTGAATTTATTATTCGGAAAAATGACGATTCGGAGGAAAAATATTAGGCCTATTACTGTTTCCAAAGAGTAACGTTCGTTTAAATGAAGGTTCGAAATAATGAAGTTTTGGAAATTTGACAACTCGGAAAAGTAAAGTTTTGCAAGTTTGGCGATATGGAAGAAGAACTTTCGGACCCATTTGATTTTCGTCATGTGACGATTCGGCCGATTGAAGTTTCGGCAAAATAATGTCGTTGCACTTAAAATATCTTTCGTATCTCACAACCGACAGAGAAAAATCTTGCAAATAGTCGAGTACTATTTAGCCTCCCTCGCGAACCGATCTCTCTGGTGTAAATACATAGACGGAAAGGATTGCAGCATCGATCGTCTCCGTACGCATCGCGCGGACCAAATGTGCGTTCCCGAGGAGAGTTCCAGAAACGATTGATCGATTCGGGACTCGGGGGGCTATTGCAAAATTTTAAGTCGTATGGCCGATCGCGCTGGCTCGTGCTACTTTCTCGACGGCGATTTATCGAATCCTCTCGAGAGGAAGAGCGAGAAAGAGAGAGGTTTGGCGCGCGTCCCGAAACAGCACCATCTACGGTATAATTTTCGTTTTCGTTCGAGATCGTTTACCCGCTCTCGTATAATCGGTAAGCTATGTACAAAACGGAGACCTGGCACCTCGGGGAATTTTGCTTGGTTTGGAATTATCAGCTCGACCGGGAATGATCAGTTAAGTGAGATTGATGGGATAGGAGTCGTTATCGTCTTAACGTTATTTGCTACACCAAACGTTTTCACTTTTCCCTTCAATAGCCGCGTCAAATCGGCAGTCAAGGTCTGAGCATCCGGATCACGAACCAACCGGGCGAGTTTCTTTCTGGGGAGACCTTAAGAAAATGTGCCTCTTTAAACGAGTCGTTAAAGGTGTTCGATGTTGAAATTTTTTTTGCATGGAATTATCTTGACCAGGACTTTCAAACTAATTTTCGTGATCCTCAAAAATGTTCATGATCTCACAAAAAGTGGAGTCTAAAGTGAGGATTTTCATGACGAAACATGCCAGATGGATTCGTCTTCGTAGGACAAAGTAGCAATTGTTGAATGACTTTCAGTACTTTTTTAATTTAAAAATAAAATATACCGATGTCAACATATGAATTCGCACACAGTTTGCATAAACGTAGTATAACAAAAAAAAATCGTCTGTGATACACGCTCGATTGAGATGGGAATCTCCGTCGGTCTCCAGGTATCGTATTAATGTTGTGTATGCACAGCAATGAGCGAGCACCGCTTGAGGGGTCGTAATCATAAATTGCGTAAAGAAATTAGCCACGGGAAGCGCACGGTGCAGTGCGGTAGGCGAACTAAGCATGACCCAGCGGGGCGTCCCGTTTCTACGCGGGCACTATAATACGGTTAAGTATTAAAAACATGGCTAATGCCGGAGCTCGACGATTATAAAACTAGCAGTTAAGTGGCGTGCGCTATCGGGATAGCCGGGCGCAGCTTCGGCCCGCGGTTTTCCATTGAATTCGCTTAACCGTCGACCGGAATGGGCATTCCGATCTCGGGTTCCACCGGCGACCAGTCTGCGCGGGAGATCGAAGGTAATCGCTGCGAATCGAAGATCGCAACGGCTGCAAAGTTGTGGATCATCTCCAGGAAACTCAATCCAGCCTGTGAGCCACTTTAGGTCGTGAGGTTCCCGCGGCGATATTGGGAAATTACGCAATCGTGCATTAATGCTGTAACTCGTAATGTGTGTGCGTTTTCTATATACGGGAGAACCGTAATCATTACGCCACTTAAGAAACAAATGTTCGAAATATTCCGTTAACAACTTCCCTGTACATTTGGTGTCAGGTCCACACTGAGAAAAACTTACATAGTTAATAGTTCACAGGGGGGACGTCTACATTTTACAGTTACGACAATGACCAAAAATTATAGTTGTAACTATAATTGGAGTTTAATCAATTGAGTATATACTATCACAAACTATCTATATAGACGTCCCCTCTGGGAACTATTCGTTATAATAGGAAATAACATCCTTTTTCTCAGTGCCTTTATATATAACAGATTTTGTTGTCAATGAACCCCTTTAACGGATGGGCCTAGGTAGGATTCTGCCGTAACCATAAACAATTTGAAACATTCCGTTGTGACGTCAGATCTGGTTTGAAAATCTATTTTCGACCGAAAGTTACGTCATCCCGAAAAACGTCACCTCCGGTTTGAAAATCTCAGTTTTCTTCTGGAAACGACGTTATACCGGAAACACGTCACTTCCTGTTTGAAAATCTCATATTCTGGTATAACGTCACTTCCGACAAAAAAAAAGGAAAATTTTGAAACTGAAAGTGACGTCACAAAAACATTGTTCAAATGTTTCTGCGTGACGTCGCATCTCTTTTAAAAATGTAATGTTCAAACGGGAAGTGATGTTACAGCGAAAATTAGTTATGTAGTAATGAAAATAGAAATGTGTGAATTCAAGAACACACGAAAGTGAGTAAAAAACGTGCGCGACTTCGAATGTATTTGGAGTGGACGCGAGGCAGATTCATGGTCTACGAACAATATTTGTAGACCATGAATCCACGGAATAGAGGATATAGGCTTCGATAATATTTTTCGGCGTGCCGATATGTTCGGTCCGAATCATTACCGGGATCGGATGGATACCAGCTTGAGCGCCGGGCGAGTACAGGACTCGTGCGGTTGCATAGCGGTGTCGACGGTTAAGTCTCACCTCGGAAGTTTCATAAATGGAGTTTTAGATGCCATTCGATTTTGGGTCTACACATTGAAGTGAAATTGGGTTTATTACTATTTTTCGATGTTTCAAACACAGCTTAATTATGATTGTACTATTATTATTATTATTATGGGTACTGTGGTTATTATCAAAGCGGAAAATATCGATGAAAATGTAGGGAGTTTCGGTGAAAATGAATATTTTATCGTTAATTGTTTCAACGTTTCGGTATGATTTTTTCTCGTTAAGTCCTTGTTTTACTTCTTTTTTACTTTTTTCGCAGTCGGGAGTAAAAACATGTACAATTTAACAGTACATAATGACTTTTTACAATGTGCGTAAATCCTTTATCGTAGGTTTTATTCTTACGGAGATATTATCGTTTGAATGAACAATTTTTCTTAGCTTAAACGTCTGAAATAAGAACTTTGAGTGCCCTTTCTTTTTTTCACCTATGAATTCAAATAAAATATTAAGTGCGGCTCTATTCTGGTAAATCGAAAAAAGCTTGAGATGTTCCTTCTAACGTGAATATATAGTTTATAGGTAAGTTTAACAATTTTTATAAATTTAATTCGCAATAAAAAATCACCTCGCAGACGGATGTCCTCAGTGGAACACTGCATTAAGGGATCACCTCAGTGTGACCGCCCGAAAAATCACTGATTTTCGCGATTTTTTTTTTCATGGTTAGGATGTCCTAATCGGTCTAGATTTTTTTTTAATAAATTAAAGCAGCGATGAAGAATACAAAATGATTTTTGTTGCGGTGATTTTTTAGTTTTTTATTATTGTTATTAATTATCAAAAATGTATTGTTATTAATTATCAAAAATGTTGTAAAAAAAGAGTCCTAATCGGTGTCCCCTTTTCCGGGCTTAATTTTGATCTCAAACAAAAATTTCAAAAAGTTTATTAATCTGTACGAAAGCCGCTATCGCTATGGAAGCTTTTTTTAATTTTTTTTTTTTTTTTACAAAATGGCGGCGATTTGAACAAAAAGTAGTGAATTTGGCCTTTTTTTCGACAGTTTTTCGAGAAAAAAAATAGGAAGTTAAAAAAAAGCTTCCATAGGACGATAGAGAATGACAAGAAG
>JAPYZD010002874.1:0-14538 GCA_030522725.1 Ichneumoninae sp. B BG-2022a
TAATTTTAAATAATTTTAAATAATTTTAAATAATTTTAAATAATTTTAAATAATTTTAAATAATTTTAAATAATTTTAAATAATTTTAAATAATTTTAATTCATTTTTGAATTCTCTGTAATAATTGTCATTATCTTTAATTACCTGCCTTTACCTTTTCTTGGTTCAAGAAAAATAAATGTTAAAGTCCATGCAAACCCAATTTTGTTTGCGTTTTCATTTTTTTCCATGTTACAAGTTTTCGACTTTACCCTATTTTCAGATGTCCAAATAATAGTATATTATGCCACAAGGGGCAAAGTGCGTGTTTTCACCGAGTGTAAAGTTTGATGACCGAGCGAAGCGAGGGCAGAAATTCACACGAGGTGAAAATGCACTTCCTCCCTTGTTGCATACGATCATTTTTTCCCGACTTAAAATAACCACATTTCTTGCGTCGCAAGATCGTAATATTCGCCAATGACCATTTCTGCCCGGGGAGTAATAGAGCTTGCAGAGGGAGTAATGAGCACTATTACTTCCTAGGGAGTAATGAAACTGTACTGCGCATGCGCACAGGTTAGTAATGATCATCGGTCAAAAATAGACTATTTTCCGCCCGTATTGCACGCAAGGAATATGGCTATTTTAGCGCAGGCGGGAAAAAAATCAAATTTGCCGCATACCATTCTCTTCCTTATGAAAAACCGAAGAGTTTCATGTACGGCAAAACCTATTTACTACTCATAGGACCCTTGTACATTGAAGAAACGCGTGGGGTATATATGTACTCCAGTCATGAGTAAGAACTCGAAGGTAGAAAAAATGTTACATGAGTTTTAGGGTTAAAATTTCGATGCTGTTAATGAATTGGCCGAATTGGTTCACGGGGCTTTTAAATATGGCGAGATCGGCACGACACTCCTTTCGAGACATGTGTGAACTTCCTTCGTATGTCAAAATGCTCGCGCCTCGGTCGGTATGGCTATATAAATAGGGAGCGTTTGCTTTGACTCTCTATGGCTCTCACGTTTCGTCACGTGCGAACGAACTCCGCAGCCACAGCTGTTCGGTCGCCGTTTGCCTGCATGGCTCTGACAATCGAGACGTTTCACTGGCGTCCCACGTGTGATTTACGTTTTTATGATACTCGATTGCTACAGGAATAAAATCAAGTGTAAACCGAGGTTTTTGCACTCTTCGCCAATGTCATTCTAATCATTTAAATCCGACGTTCTCATCGAAACAAATAAATAAATTATCGTAAACATTACAAAAAAAAAATAGTATTGCAAAAAAAAAAAAGAAACAAAAAAAATGTCGAAAAATACGGGCGAAGCTAACACCGCACCGCTGTCGTCGGGTGTAAAAATAAAAGTAGAACCCGGAACGTCGTCGGCGCCGCTGATAAAAAATATAAAAACAGAACCCGGCCTGTCTGGATTAACTACGAGATTGACGTCGTTTCGCGTACCACGAGACTTGACTCTAGGCGGAAATATAAAGACTGAGAAACCGAAGAAAGTCTATGCTCCGAACGTCAATGTACAAAGAAACAAGAAAAAAGAGTACGGGAATCTATAAAAATTATTGTTACTTTATTGTTTACGCAGATTCATCGTAACGTTGTTTGATTCTTCAGGGACGGAGGGGCTCCGAAAGAGGAATCAAAGCGATCGAGAGGCAGAGGTCGAGGACGAGGACAGGGCGAGCGTGGACGAGGTCGTGGAAAAACCCCCAGTAATTTAGTTCAGGTACATAAAGATGAAAACAATACCATTCAAAAAATTTGTGAAACTTTATTTTGTAATTGAAAGTAAAATAATTGTTACTTCAATTTTTAGTCTACTGGTGTATTCTCGGAAGGTATAACCGACTCTGCGAGATCCGGCAGAAGATACGCCGGATACAGGGACGGTGGCGATGACACAAGGGACACCAAGTCGTTCATGGAGAAGCCGTTGCTCAATCTTAATCAGACTATTGACAAGGCCGAGGAGGAGGAAAAATTGAAAACTCTGTTGCGCGATGACTTCGTCGACGATGGAACGGACACTGTCCAGGAGAACGCTCCCCTCATCCTGCCGCTCATGGACGAAGGTTGCTATACAGTAGAATATTGGCCTTGTAGATCGGACAACAGTCGCCGCTCAGTTTTCTATTATTGCACGAAAAAGGCAATGGTGACGTTTCCACAAAAACAAAGAAAAAAAGAACTACAGTAAATGATAAAATAAGAATGGGTTCATATGGTTTCCAAATCCATATGGTTTCCATCATATGGTTTCCAAATCGGTTGCTTTTCACGGCCGAAGTAATTGTCCAGAGTTGGCTAACTCAGAAATTTTTCAGCCACCTCCGACGCTTACGTTTATTGTGGAAAAGCAACTGGTTGTTAATTGGTTGCTCCCGACGGTTGTCCATCCGGGCTTTGATAAACTATAATCCGAGCTTCGATAAACAATGCTTACATATATGTTTTCTATATTATCTGAAATTTTACTTATTTATTCATTTATTTATTTATCCAAGGTTCTCCCCTCATTGCCACAGATAAACGAGTTTCTGCAGTATATTCCATCAAATACGCAAGTTCTGGAATATCTTTATATGCAAGGCGTTCCTACCAATTCAGCAACATTTTTTTTTTTCACTCTTCGATTTGTTACCCATTCAGGGCAGGGATGCCGAGAGGGAGCGTGATTCACATGGCGTTAAGGTAGCTATGTCACTTCGCGCGCATTTCTCATAAGTTCGAGAAAAATAAGAGGAAATTGCAAATACTTCTCGATGGTATAAAAATGTGAAAAAATGCATGCATACTAAAGGTACTAAAAAGATTAATTTTGCATAATAATTATTCTAAAATTTTATTTACAAATTAATCAAAAAATGAATTGTTCAACAAATTACCCGGCAACAAAACTTTTTATTTTAATGAAAATGAATCGTTCATTTTTCTGAATACGTATGAATTTTTTCTGATTTTTTAATTAACTTTAATTTTTTTTGTATATGGAAAAAATGTGTGAAAAAACACAAAAATCACAACTAATTGAAAAATCTGAAAAAATTCATACGTATTCAAAAAAATGAACGAATCATTTTCATCTTTAAAAAAGTTGGTTTGCCGGGTAATTTGTTAAACAATTAATTTTTTGATTAATTTGTTAATCAATGCAAAATCAATCCTTTCAGTACGTTTAATATGCATACATTTATTTTTTTAGATTTTTATACCATCGAGAAGTACTTGCAATGTTCTCTTATATTTCTCGAACTTATGACAAATGCGCGCGAAGCGACACAGCTACCTTAAAGAGAAATTGGGTTTTGACATTTCGGCATAACATTTTTTGTACTTTACCCTCGGATACTTTGCCATTTGTTTACTCTATGAAAAACGCTAAAACCTTTAAACATGACCAAAGTAAACTACATATATTTCCGGCCGACAATTTTTCTAGGAAAGCTGTACAAGACGGAAGCAAAAGCTGAACCCGCAGTAGAGGAGACGCCGGAGGAAGAAGTTGATGTTAAACCGATTATCTTGTCCAACGGTGAAGGTAAGCTGAAAAAAAAATCGTCTCGCTCCTCGATTGATCGTTGATTGATAATTGTTCCGATCTCTAGCCGTAATGCCGCCAAAATCAATCAAGGCAAAGCCGAGTGTGGAAAAGAAAGAGAAGAAACCGGAAACGACGATACCGCAAATGATTGAAAATCAAACGAATGGCTATCTATTGATACAGGTAATATTTTTTAATTTTACTTTTGTTATCATTGTGGAGCGTTTATACGACGATGTTTTGCATTTGTCATGTCGAACAGTTTCCGGACTGTCTTCCGGGACTGCGAACCAGCGACGAACCAACGGATCCACGCTCGAAACGACAGGGTGATCCAAATCCACCGGCCGCGAGTGACAACAACGTTACGAAATCGGAATATTGTACATTGGGAAGTTTAAAGGGCGGTATGCTAGGAAAAATGCAGATATGCAAGTCTGGAAAAGCACGGTTAATCATAGGGGATAATAGCATGATCGTCGACATGGGTTCGCGGCTCAGTTTCCGTCAGGTAATATAACATACCTTCGAATAGTAAGACAGCAAATGTAGCCGATCGACGATCACGCCCAGGTAACACAAAAAAATTAGTTATCAGAAAGTGATCTAAATGGCTTACATATGTCCGTCCGGATGGTAACTATACGCTATCCTACGTCCAAAAATTAACTTTTTGGATGGGAGATAACTTTCGGATACCGTCCAGACGGACATATGTAACCCATTTAGATCACTTTCTGGTAACTAATTTTTTTGTGCTACCTGGGGGTATACCGATGTAATTTTTTTTGTTTTGTTTTTAAGTAACAAACATTTTTTTTGTCGTGAAAAATTCACATCGTGAAAGCTACCTTGTTCGTTACGATTACATTTATTGAACGTCTTTCGAATATTCGACTCATCACACAATATCGTAATTATCATTTCAGGATCTCATAGCTACAAAAATAGACGCGGACAATTCGGGCGGCCAACTGATAAATCTTGGACGAATCAATAATACCCTCATATGTTCGCCTGACTGGGAAACAATGCTTGCTGGCCTGTGAAGAATAAAACAATTTATTAACCGACACACAATCACGCAAGTTGCGATTTGCTTTTCTTTAACCTTTCCTGTCCAAAAATTATATATCTTTTTGGAAAGTTGTTTGTTTGAATGTTTGTCTGAATTTTTCAAGAATCCAGGAAATTTGAGCCCTTATTATTCCAAGTCACCTCAAGGGACGTAAGGTAGTCCTTGTGAATAATGTTCACTTCGCATAAGTTTCAGTGAAATAAGAGGGAATTGCAAACACTTCTGGATGATACAATAGTACATTTCGATACGAGTGCGAAAACATTTTTTCTGACGAGTGTGAGTTTGCAGCACGAGCCGAAGGCGAGTGTTCCAATCACACAAACAAAATTTTATTTCACAAGGTGTGAAAATGGGGTTTTTCGCACGCGAAGGATGCGCAAAAACCGCTATTTTCCCACCGAGTGAAAAAAAAATCTTTAAAAAATCAAGCATATTTAAGGCGCTGAAAAGATTAATTTTGCATAATAATAATTCCAAAATGTTATTAACGAATTGATGAAAAATTTAATTTATCAACAAATCTTCCAGAAACCTAACTTTTTTTACAAAATGAAAATGATTCGATTATTTTCCTGAATACGTATGAATTTTTTCCGATTTTATTTTATTTTTCATCAATTTGTTAATAACATTTTGGAATTATTATTATACCAAATGAATCTTTTCAGCGCGTTTAATATGCTTAATTTTTTCAGATCTGTAAATCATGGAGAAGTGTTTGCAAGTCCCTCTCGTTTCTCCAACACTTATGCAAAGTGATCACTTCGCAAGGACTACTTTAATCCCATAATATTCCAAGTAACCGTCAGCATCTCTCACGCTGATACTTTTTTTAAATTTGCAGTTCGCAAGTCTATTATATTACACTTCGTCGGGCGCTTGGCGCCCTCGCTATGAATTGTATGTCATTTTGAGTTTAGAATTTGTTTATTGGAAAATCCCTTTATGTTGATACTTATGCATACGAACAAGTTACGGTGTATTCGGAGATAAAATCAAAACTATTTTACGAAATCATGACTAATTAGACATGATTTACAAAAAAATGTCAGATTTTTTTTTCAAATTCATGTATTTTCAATATCCACTTGGAGCATAGTCTGCAGTGCCGACTCGCTAAATACAATAATTATAGAAATTAAGCACTGCAATTTACAAACTCATATAGATCGGGGCGCCTGTACGTCAACGTCGTGTAACTCATTACCGCGTTACTCGTAACGAAAAGAAAAAGTTTATCCTATTGATGCTTCAATGCGGTAGTTTACCAAAGCCAACAAAAAAAGTCGGAAGTGATGTGCAATTGTCGCGACGACGCGTAACTCCACGAACGGAGCAGCGACACACTATACTATAAATTAACTCGATATAGTACGTTGCCTCTTCGTGTCCGTAGGATTCTTTTTTCTTGTCTGAAAATTAAATTTCAGGCTATGCTTGGCGTCCGCGTAGGAAAGGTCTTGGTTTCCGACACTATCAGTCCATGTAATACAATTGAAATCGACTTACGAAGTAGACACCAAATATTGTTCTCGCCCGAACAATTGTTGTTAGTGCGATACGATCTATGGTCACGCATATATAAGATAATGGCTCGAAATAATGTTCAACTCGTCGGCTCAGTCACTCCGTTCGATGCTGTGGCCCTTTTTCATAGATTTCAACGCCTTCTCGCGAAGCTTCTTTTCCAGTTCCTCGGTATTACCCTCGCTCGCCTCAGATTCCTCGGAATCTGCTACCTTCTTCTTTTTGTGCTTCCTGTGCTTCTTGTGTTTCTTATGTTTCTTGTGCTTCTTGTCTTTCTTCTTTTTCTTCTCCTCTACCTCGCTGTCCTGAGTGCCATAAAAATATATCAGTAATTAGTCGTCGAATTATTATCGATTCATTTTTTTCAAAAACGAATCATTGATAATATTTTCGTTCCATCCAAATAATGTTGCTTGGCGCTTATTTCGCATAAGTTCGAGAAAAATGCAAGTACTTCTCGATGGTATACAAGTCTGAAAAAATGCAAGCATATTAAAGGTACTGAAAATATTAATTTTGCATAATAATAATTCCAAAATGTTATTAACAAATTAATAAAAAAATGCATTGTTTAAGATATTACCCGGCAAACCAATTTTTTTATAATGAAAATGATTTGATCATTTTTCTGAAAACGTATGAATTTTTTCAGATTTTTCAATTACTTTTTATTTTTGTGTTTTTTCACACATTGTTTCCATCAAAAAAAAAAAAAACAAAAAAAAACCCCAAGACTCATTGAAAAATCTGAAAAAATCATACGTATCGAGAAAAATGAACAAATCATTGTCATAACAAGAAAAGTTTCGTTGCCGGGTAATTTGTTAAACAATTAATTTTGTCATTAATTTGTTAATAAAATTTTGGAATTATTATTATTCAAAAATTAATCTTTTCAGTACTTTTAGAATGCATGCACTTTTGAGACTGAAATGAGACCGAAGCGACATAGCTACTTTAATGTTTAAACTGACGTTACATTGAGGTTTATCGCAGCTTCTAAAGTATCACGATTTAATTTGACAATATTTTTTTATGCAAGTAATTCTATCGCACACACTTTAGTGCAAAGAAATCATTCATACTATACTGATTTTTTTAAAAAGTGGAACAATACATTTTCGAAACTTACCTCTGATTCGCTAGTGCTCGTTTTGGTCTTCTTCTTGCGTTTCTTTTTGACTTTCTCCTCGTCACTGCTGTCGTCGACTTTTCTCTTCTTCTTCGCGTCCTTCTCGACGACCTCTTCATCCTCCGAACTTGAATCTCTCTTGGGCTTTTTAGCTTTCGATCTACTCTCGTCATCGCTAGTCGACTCTTTGCGCGACTTTCGTGTCTTCGATTTCTCGGCGTCCGACGAACTGTCTCGGCGTTTTCGCGATTTCTTTGGTTCCTCGTCCGAACTCGAATCTTTCCTTGGCTTTCGCGATCTCGACTTGTCATCCTCGTTCTTGCCGCCTTTTTTTAATTTCGGCTCTTCCTCACCCGAGGACGATTCCTTTCTCGAACGCTTGGCTTTCCTCAGGTCCTCTTCGGCATCTTTCTTCGATCTCTTACGTAACTCGCTCTCGTTTACTTCCCGCCTTTTCAGATCCTTCCGGTCCTTGTTGCGGTCATCGGTTGAACCTTGCACAGAAAAAGTATATCTATATATTTCATATATTATGTCTATACCGATAACACTCGTTTAAAAAGTCGATTCAGCATGCTTCTTATTCGGAAATCATTATTTCAATCTTCCGTTCCGTCGCGAAAGTCTTGCCATTTTTGCAATGTTCATTTTTTTTTTTTGTGTTTCAAGAACATATGTTCGGTCTTCACGGTTTTTCAAGCGAAAGATGGGTTAATCTTAATTATCCATTGTTTATTTATTTATGGAGTGGAACGAATGGTTTAATTTTCCGCTCAATGCGCTTAAAATAATTTTGTTAATAAAGTCGCATACGGAAGACATGTTCTGGCGTTCGTTGTTCAGATGTTCAATTGAATAATATGTCATTGAAACGATGAAAATTCTGATTTGCGTATGGAACTCGGAATATTTACCAGCACGGCTCGATTCTCGGGCCCGTTTCAATTTATCGGTATGTCTGCGATCGTCATCGGAGTCGGAGCTGCTGCCAACTTTGCTTCTGTCGGATTTCTCATTGTCGGTGGAGGGCTTTCTGGGCTTCCGCGATTTTTGGCTCTTGCGAGAGTCCCGCGACTTTTTTCTGGCTGTACATGTCGTATTAAAAAAAAAGTGAACGACGAAAAAACATATTATATAAAACTTTTTTTTTCAGAGCTGGGCAAAGTACTAAAAAATACTTCAAGTACAAAGTATGACAGGTTCTTGAAGTATCAAGTACTTTTTGCATATGAAGTATTTCTCAAGTACTTTAGCACATGAAGTATTTCTTAAGAACTTTTCGCAATTAGGTTCGTAGCATGAAGCGTTAGATACGCTTTAAAAAACATGCAGAGTAATTTGCACATGGCGTCCTTATTTATTAGAAGTTTGTGGATAGCTTTCTCCATGATAAACTTTGTACGTCGATTTTAGCTTTCTCATGAAGGAAGCTATATGCAAAATTGTCATAAATAAGGAAGCCAAATAACTGCAACTTTTGTCGTAAGATAATTTTTTTTTTTTTTTTTTTTACATTTTATAACATTTAAACGGTCAAGATTAACCGCGAAATTTATCGTAAAAAATGGTTAACTGCAATTTTTGGGTATTCGTTTGTTTTCTTTTTTTTTAACTTTTCAATAAGTATAATTACAACGAGAACTTTATTGAAAAAAAAGAACGAATAATGAAAATTTCATTTAGCAATTTTTTTCGATACATTTTGCGGTCAATCTTGACAGTTTAAATGTTATGAAATGTAAACATTTTTCAATGTTACGACAAACGTTGCATCATTAGCACATGGCTTCATCATTTATGACAATTTTGCGCACAGTTTCCTTCACGAGGAAGCCAAAGTCGACGGACGAAGTTTCTCATAGAGAACGCTATGCGTAAAATTGTAATAAATGAGGACTCCATGTGCAAATTCAAAACGTTCTTATATGTGGTACTTAAAATCGCAAAAAAGTACTTGCGTACTCCAAGCACGTACGTGAAATACTAAACAAGTACCCGGTACTTCAAGTGCTGCCCACATCTACATTTTTTTGAGTCAGGCGTCAAATAACTATTTCGTCTCGGCGTACCTTCTGCCTCGCTATCCTCGGAGTCCGACGATTCGTCGCGCTTGTCTCTCCTAGATTTTTTAGCTTCAATCGGTCTCTTGATGCTCGCCGATTCGACGGGCTTCGGAGGATTTTTTTTCTCATCGGACAACGATTTCGTCGGTTCATTTTTCCTCGTCAGTCTCTCGTCCTTCTTCAACTGGAAAGCTTCCATTGACGTCATTATCGCGACCTTGGGCGACACGTCCTTGCTTTCCCTGGTATTTACAAAAAAATTCTTTGATCAAGCAATTGCGTAAAAAAATATGCTGTAAATTTTAATCGACGTTTATTCAAGATAAACTTACTTGAGAGGTAGCATTTTGGACTTCGCTGCCGCGACGATGTCCTCGGTTTTCTTGAAAGGAGACGGGGTGCGAGACAAGCTCTTCGAGAACTGAAATCATGAACCCGTTGTATTTTTCGGACGATCGTTGGGTCGTCAAAGTATTCAGCAATATTGACTTTACCCTGTGTCTGGAGACCGGTAGCAAAGAGGGTTGAAGTTTCTTCGGTGACACGCTAATTTCGACTTTCTTTACGACAACCGTCTCGGCTATTTTCTTGATTTCCTTTTCAGTCGGACGCTTTGCGACAAGTTCATCCTTGGCGAGTCGTTCCTTCTCCCGGCGTTTGTTATCCTCGGCCTCCCGTTCTCGCTTTTCCTGAGATCGTTTGCGCTCCATCGATTTTCTGAAAGCACAGAAACACAACGATCGAACGAAGCAAAACGATGTAAGTGGCGCTAGAAATGGCGAGAAAAAAATCTTCCTTGACGACCGCGTTAGACGCTCCGAGAAACGACAAAACAAGTTGAATTTTGTACCAGACATATTTCGACTCACCTGGACGGTTGGTCCCCATCGCTAGAGGAACTACTCTCGCTACTTTCCGTGCTACTCGACTTAGACCTGCCATTTCGCAATTCTTTTCGCGAAACGGGCACGTCCACTGGCCTCTTAATTTTTTCGTCACTTGGAATTTTCTTATCGCGCAGGAGTTGTTGCTGCTGTTGCGGCTGCGGTTGCTGCTGCTGCGGCGGCGGCTGTTTCTCCTTGGGCAATTCCTTGGACCGTTCGGGAGACTTGGCGACGACGTCTTTGGGACGCTCCAGCGAAGATCGCGTTTCTTTGGATCTCGATCTACGATCCTTGTCTCGACGGTCTCTGGAATGCTCTCGCCGGCTAGATCGATCGCGGGACGCGGATCTATCGTACCTGCTCGATCGATCCCGGCCATCCGGAGAACGACGCCTGCTGTTGCGACGATCGGGTGATCTGCGACGATCGTGACGCTCCGATGACCTGCGACGGCGATCGGGTGAACGCCTTCTGCGTCTGTCGCCCGGACTCGGTGATCTGCGACGGTACCTCGGTGGGCTTCTGCGTGGTGGGCTTTTGGGCATATTCGATACATTTTTTATTAAACGTTCATTCATTTATATAATTTAATTATTTGTCAGTTTATTAAGCCACCAATCGCATAATCGATAAATTAAATAATAAATCGGTTCACTGTAATTAACACAATAATTAATCCCCTGATTTATCGCCGGTGCGCTGACTATTCTACTTCGGCATCCAAACAAATGTTTTGGGCAAATACGATCATTCTTTCTTTTTCCACGCTAATTCATTTATATAATGTAATCATTTTTCAGTTTAAGCTACGAATAAAATAATAATAAATAGAACTAATAATCGAACAATCGGATTACTGATCGACTCAATAATGAATTCGCTGCCGAATCGACGACTGTCCTACTTCGGTGTCCAAGCAAGAGTTTTGGGAAAATTCGATACATTCTTAATTTCATGTTAATTAATTTATATAATTAAATTATTTGTCAGTTTTTTAAGCCACGAATCTCATAATCGATAAATTAAATAATCAATCGGTTCACTGATCGACACAATATTTAATCTATCCTACTTCGACATCCAAATAAGCGATTTGGGCACTTCGATTGGCAGAGGGTTAAAAAATTGGATACAAAAAATGACGATAATAGTTACCTTCGCCTACTCGGTGCTCTGCGAACTGACGGTGGTCGCATACCACGATTGCCACTGTATCTGTCCATTCGCTCGCGTTCTCTTTCGCGCTCTCGATCCCGCCTCCGGTCGCGGTCCCGATCCAACGATGATCTTCTGTTGGAGCAAAAAAATATCTCAGTACTTACTTGTTAATTAAACTTAATTAAATTGCAGCGTTTTATTCAGAGCGCGACGATGAGGAGAAGAACATTCTCATTGCAGGAATATACTTAATTCATTAATTTATTATTGACATTGTGTTAATTGTGTTTTCTACGAGAGTACGATATAATCGATTTTTTATGCTCCCCCGAGAAAGTCCGAAAAATTGAATTCCAAGCTTCTTTATACAAATGAAGTACCACAAATTAACTCGATAAAGCACTGCAGCATATCTCTAATGCTTTGTTCAAGTACTTCATCTTTTAAACAATTGAACAATTGAATAAAACATAACTAAATTTGAATGACGACCGAGAATTTATACTTCTCTTCGAGATTTTTTTAACCCTTATTTCCAAGATAATATTTTTTTACGGTTCAAAGATGGTCCATCGAATGAACAAATGAGTTTATGCTCATTAAATAATCGTCAATTATTCCGGAATCTGCAAATTTGAATTCCGTGTAACGAGTACGTACCTTCGGTTCCTATCTCGTGAACGGTCTCTTGACCTATCACGATCCTTGGAACGATCTCGATCCTTCCGGGGTGAATTGCTCCGCCTCTTGGTCGGTGACTTTCCATCTCGGCTCGAGTCGCTGGCACTGCCACTGTCGTCCTTGTTAGTTTTTCTGTACGAACGTTTAGCTTGAACCCCATCTTTCTTCTTTCTTATCTCAAAGTCGTTCTTGTCTTTGCCACCTTTCTCGTCCTCCGAATCAGAGGTGCAACTCGAGCTAGCGTTTCTCTTACGATCGCCGTTGTCTTTCCTCTTGTCTGGCGACTTCGATCGTGACTTGGACGATCTAGAGTGGCTCGAGTCGGATCTCGATTTTCGCGACTTGCCACGATCGACGCTCTTCGATCTCGACTTCTTGGAGCGAGATCGCGACTTTGAGCGCGATCTTGATTTCGACTTTGATCGTCGAGACTTGGAACGATCGACCGAGCGAGACTTCGATCGCCTCGACTTCGACTTTGATCTTCGGGTTCGAGACTTCGATCGAGACCTTCTCGACTTCGATACCGGCGATCTGGATCTACGAACTTTTTGTACCGGTGACTTTGACCGTGACTTCTTTGCTCGGACGACCGGCGATTTGGAACGCGATTTTTTCACCACCTTCTCCGGCTCGGGAGTCGGCGAACGATTGTTCTTCTTCTTCCCATCGGCGATACTCATCAGTTTCGCCTGGAGTCTTGAAATAGCGACCGCGGCTTCCCTAATTTGACAAGTAAATCGTGAATCACAAAAATTATATAAATCCACAACGAAAAGTCGGAAATCTTCGCCGTTTTGTAAATTATATAACAGAGTTATATAATTTATATAGTAACAATATATTAACCATGACTTGAAGTATTACCGGGTACTTGTTTGGTGCTTTAACTACGTACTTGATGTACAACAATATTTTTTCAGTACTTCAAGTACTTTTTTTTACAATTTCAAGTATCAAGTACAAGCACTTTTTGAGAGTAGCATGACACCCAATTTCTATTGATATATAATTGTCTGCGTAAACTTTTCAATAAGTATAATTTTAATGAGAATTTATTTATTTTTATTTATTAAAAAAAATTCTATAAAAACAAAGATAAGTGTTCCCCTTTCGTTTTTCTTTTATACTCGACGAGACAGGGCCCTTTTTTTTATGGAGTTTTTTTCAATGACAAAAAAGTGAAGAATAGATTAAAAATAGCCTCATAATGAGGAATTGCAAAAATTTCAGTTAGCGATTTTTTACAATGAGGAAGCCATGTGTAAATTACTTTGCATATTAAAAACAAAAAGCTTAAATTACGCTTGACTTTACAATCCTAATTGCGAAAAGTACTTATAAAAAACACTAAAAAAATGCATATGAAATTTAATGTACTGGTACTGGATGGTTTTATGCATAAAATGCTATATTAAATTTCATGTACAATTGTAATGAAAAATCCATTAATTTTTCATTAGTATTGTACATTAAACTTAATTACCAGGTTTTGCATAAAAACTTTCAGTCCGGTACATTAAATTTACAATTTTTTTTACAGTGAGTACTTGAGAGATACTTCAAGTACTGGTGATGCTTTGTACTTTGTACTTGAAGTGTATTTTGGTACGGTGCTTCACTCTGCTACATTATGTTTTTATTCCGAGTTTCATTATTGGATCTCGCGTTTCGACTTACGGTTTCGTTTTTATCGGCATTACAGGTATAGCGTTCTCCGGTTGCGGAGAGTCTTCGCGCTCGATTTTGATGTCCTGCATTTCCTTGCCGTTATCCTTGGTCGACGGTTTGCTCGGTGATCTGGAGCTCGAGCGGCGCTTACGAACCGATCGATCACGTTCCCGATGACGATCCCTCGATCTGCTTCGCTTACTTCTGAAATCGATAAATTATTGAGTGAACCCTTGAATATCGTTGATTTTTTGTTCTTTTTTTTTCCTTCTTCGACGTACCTATCTCTATCGCGTTCTCGACTTCGATCTCTTCTACGCTCCTTCGACGAGCCACGCTCTTTGTCCTCCTTCTTCACCTTGTCCGCATCGTCCTTTTCTTTCTCGCGTTCTTTTTCCTTCTCCTTCTCGGCCAACGAAGCCTGAAGCTTCTCTTGCTCTTCCTGTTGGTGATAAAATAACTCTGTTGTAGGTTTGAGGTTGAGTGATGAATGATAGTCGTCAATTGTTATAGATTGTAGCGACACGAAGCTCGAATGCGACATCGCACGAAAGTTAGGCGCGTATCGATAGTAAAAACTTGACGGCAAAAAACTATTAAGGTAGTACTAGCACAATGACTGACACCGCCTAAGTTCGAGAGAAAAAAGACAAAGATTACAAACACCTCTTGATGAGAAAAAAATCTGAAAAATTTCTAGCATATAAAAGGTGCTGAAAAGATTGTTTGTGCATAATAATAATTTCAGAATGTTCATAACAAATTACTGAAAAAAAAATTGTGCAACAAATTA
>JAPYZD010002875.1:0-26644 GCA_030522725.1 Ichneumoninae sp. B BG-2022a
CATTTAGTACTATTAAAGTACTTTTATTAAAAATACCACTTTTTTAATTATTTTTTATTTACCGTACATTCATTTTACACAACATTTGTATATTAAATTTAATATACTAGGTTATGCATAAAAGCTTCCAATACAAGAACATTAATTTCGATTCAGACATTTTTTACAGTGTAGAATCAACGTCATACTGCAAATACGTCACTTCCGGTCGGGAAAGGCGCTTTTCAAACAAGAAGTGACGTATTTCGGGTATGACGTCACTTCTCGTAAAAAAATAGATTTCCGTACCAGAGGTGACGTATTTCCGGTCGAAAAATGAGATTTTCAATCGAGAAGTGACGGATTGCCGATGGAAAAATGAGATTTCCAAACGGGATTACTTTTAGATTACTATTAAGAAAAATTAATAGTAATTTTAATACTTTTGGTGCAGGAAAATCTGCTGTTGATCTATAGATCGATGCCGAAGTCCCCAATATGATTTTTATTGAAAGTTCGGACTGAAGTTCAAACATCTTGATAAAATGTCAATTTTTAAAAATAATGTTTTCTCCTCGAACTTATGTTCAGCCTTGAGTTACGATTCGTCAAGGCCGGAGTTACAACGACTGCAAAGGCTTCTCTGTTTGTTCTGCGGGAATTACTTCACCGAGGAATTCTCGAAAAAGAGATCATCGTGAGAGTCTCGTCGTGATCAAGCGAGACTACTGAAGCGCGTCTCGAAGTGTCGCAAGAGTTTCATTACGGAGTTGAATCCCGGGGAACAAATAAATATATAGCGTAAAAAGAGGCCGAGACGGAGGTGAAAAATCGAAGGAAAGAATGTCGAAGAAGAG
This sequence comes from Ichneumoninae sp. B BG-2022a, assembly GCA_030522725.1. NCBI lineage: Eukaryota > Metazoa > Arthropoda > Insecta > Hymenoptera > Ichneumonidae > Ichneumoninae sp. B BG-2022a. Next base: position 837 of record JAPYZD010002875.1, read on the forward strand.
GAATGAAAACAAAAAAAAAAAAAAAAAAAACGAGCGCAAGCGGAGAACCGAGGGGTGCGTTTTCGAGGGCTCCTGCAACCCTTTTCGAGGGATTCGACAACCGAGCCGAGAGTCGAAGGCGCACGCCTCCGTAATTGCTGTGGCCTCTCTGCAATTTTGATGGGCGGTTACGCTCGCGCGTTCACAAACTCTCTTGAATCGCTCTCTTCTTCTCTCCCTCTCTCTCTCTCTCTCTCTCTGGTCTATCGCTCGACGGAAATAACCACCGAACGATGCGGTTGTTTCGGCAATTCCGGGGTGGGGTAGGTCACGAGCCTCGAGGATTCTGCTCGAGAGCTGTGTTGACGCAAGAATCAGCTGTTACTTTAGCTGTTGCATCGAGCAGAGGACTTTCCATCGATTCGCCCGATGAACGAAAGAAATTCCAGCTCGAACTTCGGACGAACGGGTCGAGCCGTCCTAAAACTTGCGTATCTCCGGGGAATAATTAATTTTTTCAAATTTGGGACGATTTTACAAAATTTAATTTTAAAAAATACAAAAGAAATTTGAAAATATCTTATTTGCAGGGTGAGTACGAAGGTTTCCGAAGCATTGACGAAGACTGAAATGCAGTTGTGTCGATGCTGTTGAACATTTCGAACCATAGAATTTTCTTATCCGTCGTGTCACTGAACCCTTCAATTTCAGCTCCAAATTTAGTCAGGAGGGTCGAGCCATCCTAAAACTTGAATTTTCACCGACAACAATAGATGTTTCAAATTTTGGGATCATTTTGCAAAATTGAATTAAAAATTGAAATGTTATTTTAAATATCTTATTTGCAGATTCTGCGTACCAAGTTTTCCGGAGCCTCGAAGACGGAAATAAAATTTAGTGTATCTTGTCGAAGATTTCGAACTGTGGAACTTTCTTATCCGCCGAATCACCGAACCCTTCGAGCGTTTAGCCTCAATGAACCCATTGAGCGCACCTATTAGATTTAAAATAGAAGTGGCGAGACACTCGTTACGTTTTGACACGGGGATAGAGAAATTTGTAGATTGTTTGAGCGAGCAATTAAAGACCGAGACGAAATAAAAAGAAACGTTCAGGGCTCGACAGAGAAGCAGAAGCGAGGCTCTTGAGAGTGGCCAGACAATATACTTATAAACGGTGAAGGTGGTCAGGGGGCAACCTTAACGGTAATTAAATAACCTTAATCAAGCCTCAACAGCGAGCCCTCGATGGCGCGTGTGTTTATTGTGCCGAGTGACTCGGTACTTTTTCTCATCTCATCGGAATCTCTTCTCGTTCTCTCCACCACCGACTACAAATACTTTGCAACATTTTCCATACATAATTTTGTTTTTTCAAATTGACGCCCGACAATTAACATTGTTTTAATTTTTATTTCGCGTGGCAATCATTCAACCCCTTAATCCTTTACAACTCACACCTCCATCCGCACTCTTAGGCGCTGGCGCAGCCAGAATAACAATTTATTTGATTTAAATAAACATTCATTCGAATCAAATAAATATTTATTCAAACCAAATAAATATTTATTGGCGCGGCGTTCGTCAAATAAATTATTTTTCTCGATGCGCAGCGACGCGTGGCCCCCACTCCACCTCCATTAGTCCCGTTTCGGTGCGGTTTCGGAAAGTGTGACTTATAAAGGTTTGATTTTTGAACAGCCAGCACATTGGAAAACAAAAAAAAAATTGCAACACAAATTCTACATTGATTGTTCCGCGCACATTAGTTGGGTCTTTCTCCCTCGAGGCGCGAACTCTTAGACTTCTGTATCTGACCCGCCGACCTCCGGATCTCGACGGACCCGCGGCCGAGCAGAAGCCGAGAAAATAAGAACAGTTGCACGCGCGTAGAAGCAGCATCTCGTGGAAGTCGAGAGGCTGCGAGGTGAGCTAACACCTCTGGCTTTATCGTATCGTTCCTATCGACGAAACCGCTATATAAGAATCCCCTCGGAGACCCCACATACATACACATGTATACATATATCGTGTACAGTGTATGGGAAGAGAGAAGAGCCGCACGTCCGTACGAAGTAGCGAAGCAAAGTAATGAGGCGTGGTCGATCACCTGGTAGCCGAGGATGAGAATCAGCTATTGGACGCCGCCGGATCGTGATTCACCGTCATTCCATCTATCGTATTACATACAGTAGAACCTCGCTGATGTGACCTTCGATCAACCGAGCCTCCGCCTTATCCGAGCCCGTCGCGTTAGCCGAGGTGTAGGTTCGGATAATACGGAAAACTTGGATACAAGGGTAAAGCATACTTGCTTTACCTCTCTTTATTCGGATAAAAGGGTAAAGGCTACTTTGTGGCACAATCATAAAAAATTATATAGTAAAAGCAACAGAGTTTTTACCATAAAAAATAATTCCCAAGGAGAACGTGTTCATGTTATAGTTATGACAATAACAAAAAAATCATGGTTGCAAGCATAATTATAGTTGAAGCAGTCGAATATATACTATGAGAAACTATCTATACAAACGCTCCCCCTGGGAACTATGCACTATAGTAGGAAATAGTATCCTTCTTCTCAGTACATTTTATATTTATACCTTATATTGTTAGCTGCGAATACAACAGTTTCGATTCTGGAGTCAATGATACTATATGAAGTTAATGCTCATTAACTAAATTAGAATTATATTTATAAAAGTAACTCCATATATTAAGTGGTGGGTTATCAATAATATATAATATATTATATATAATATAATATAATATAATATTTTTCATGGTGGCCGTTTTTTCCCCGGAAAGAAATTCCCTGACGTTTCACTGACGAATTAAAAAGGTTCCCGTACCAAACTTTTAACGACTTATAATCAAAAAAATTGATGATGCAAATGAAAATGCCGAATTATTATATTAACGTTTTTAATTGTATATTATTTTTGAAATGTTCTTAATTTTTTTTAAGGCTCCCTTTTTTTTAGTTCTTATTTGTTTATAGACGGTGCGGCGACAATTTACTTTTCCCTGACTTTACCCGGTTTTCCCGGTTTTCCCTGACCGCGGCCACCATGTTTTTCGATTTTAATATACGTGAAAGTGCTAATTTTATACGAAGATTTTTAAAATATGTTCCTATTACGATTGCAATCCTACCTATAAAATGTAGAAGGGCTGGACCCGTCAATAAAATAAATAAATAAATAATATATAATATATTATATATTATAAAAGTTTGAATTGAGTACGTTATCCGTGTAATACGAGATTTCATCAATCCGACGTGCGCTCTCCCCGCATTAGCTCGGATAAACGGGGCTCTACTGTACGGTACCGGGAGAAGTGTGCTGTGCCCGGGCGAGGGTTCACAATCCGGTGCTACGTTGCGGGGTTACGACCCTGTGCCACGAGTGAAGGCTGCACCCGCGCCTCTCGATGAAGCCCGAGGAACCGATATCTCGGAGCGATGGAGCTATTTCGATGATGCTGCTGGTGCTGCGGCGCCTCCTCACCTTAGACTTCTTCTTCTTCGTCTTCTTGATTTTCTTTTTTGTCGACGCGCGCTCATCACGCTCAGGCCCCGGCTTTATGCTTCTCATTACTCGCTCGTTTCGGTCGGAATTCTCGTACCGGCAATAATAATAATCCCGGCGCGTTTCAGCTGGGTGTGCGCTAGCGCTATCCGACGTCGTTTTGCCTGGCTCTCACTCCGGCGATGTCTCAACGGCGCGGACGAACGCCGTCAAACGAATCCAGACAGGCTGTAAAAGCTCGCGCTATTGCTTGTCCTTCTTCATCTTTATTTTTATTATTATCAATAAGATAATGTTTTTGTTTTCTTTTTTTTTTTGTAACAACTTTATAGAGACTGTTGAGAAGGCGCCTGTCGATTTCTCCGAGACGAAGTGATTTTTTTTTATTTCTTTTTTAGATTCGAAGGTACGTCAATTGTTTTTTTAGTGAGGTCGACTCTGTTGGGTTTTCTCCCGGAGGCGCTCGTCGCCGTGGCGTTTTTCGCCCAGGTGTAGCACATCGGCAGGCGTCTTTCCCACACTCCGGCGTATCGAGTTCGGTACAAAGAAGCCAAAAAATATTGATCCTAGCTCTCGCAATCGCCCGCCAAAGACGTTGATCGAGCGCGTACGATTTTCCTGTCGATCTCCGATCGAGCGAATTTCCTCGGTTCGATCCTCGTCGATCGCCGTGGTAAAATATCCCCGCGGCTAATGTATCCCCGCGGCACGGCGAGTGAAGTTTAGTAGCTCGAAGGGAAAGAGGCAGTGCGAGGTAGGAAGAGGAGGCGTAACGCGGTTAAGACATTGACGATACAATCTGCCGCGTTCTCGCGCTGGCGCGATCTAGCGCGCGTGCGCACTGCGGCGGCGGCAAGTGCACAGCGCCGCGATGGAGTGCAGTGTGTCGGGTGCCGAGAGAGAGAACGCGGCGCAACGGTATAATGGAGCGGAGAGGTGGTGGAAGGTACACACACGGTATGTGTACTCAGCTCGGAGAGCTACTCACGTGGCGGAGGCAGAGTTGCATTCACGGTGGCTATATATAGTACACGAACGGGGTGAGAGGCGGCGCGGCGGAGAGAGAGTTTACTCGCACCGTGGGCTCGCGTGTGCGTGTACTACTGCCTACTCCTCGCCGCCGCGGCCGCTTCTGCCTTTTCCCTCGAGTCGACTCCGCGGCTCTCGCTATGTTACACGCAAGAAGAGTGCGTGCCTGAGTCGCGCGTGCCTCGACTCACCGATGAGCCGCTATACCGCTACCGGAACGAGCACACGCGCCTGCGCGCCCGCTCTCTCACTCGGCAGACTAAACGAACGGAACGATGGAATGAAGTAGCGAACGAGTTACACGTTTTCCTACTCGCTTCCTTCGTACCGCAATCAGATCTGCCTTTAATCTCGCGGTTTCGGATGGAATCGCGAGCCCTCGGGCATGCCCGACGCATCGCGGAAGCGCGGAGCGAGCGACGGTGCCCGATTAGGTTTTTTTTTAATTTTGCTAATTTGGACGATTTTTGAAAAATGCTCGAGCGGGTGTTAATTTAGAGAGTTTTGACAATCAATAATTAATTATGTATGCAACTGGCGTTGCAGTAAGAATATTGCAACTAAAATAATTGTTTGTTATGCGATCAGTTTTTACGCAAAAATTGATTATAAAAATGTGCAAAAAATCTAAATAATGTATGGAATTATACGCGACATTAATAATTCATGGGATGAAACAGCGAACGCGTTACACTTTTTTCCCACGCTTCTTTCGTACCGCAATCAGATCCGCCTTTAATCTCACTGTTTCAGATGAAATCTCGATTATTCAGACATACCGGACACATCCCGGAAGCGCGGGACGACTGGTGGTGCCCACTAAGCTTTTTATGCATTTTGCAAATTTGGACAATTTTTTCTACATTTTTCGTCCGGTTGTTAATTTAGATAGTTTATCGTAAAGTTTTCACACATAATAATCGATGATGGAAACAACCGTCATTGTGCTAATACTATTACACCTAAAATAATGATATGCCATAATAATTTATTTTTTTCATGCGAACACTTTAATTACTTTTTCCACAAAAATCTGCAAAGAAACAAATAATACGAAATATAAAAAAAAAATTGCCCGTATGCACGAAACTAAATAGCGCCTCGCATTACACGGGGCCTTAATAATTCAAGAATTAAGACTCGTATTTATATATGAATAAAGAAAAGAAATTAATAATGTAAACGGAAGCTTCGTTAAGGTTTCTCCAGGGCGAGTGGTTATCCGCTCGTTGCAGTGTGCCTCAAGGCCCGGAAAAAAAAAAAAAAAAGAAAAAAATTACAGCAGGTTCGAGTCGTACGTGGTTCGCGCTCGCATATTAACGATATCGATGTTGCCCCGCCCGAGGCAGCCCGAGCAGTGGCACCTGCTATTGCTGCTGCTTGCCGGCGCTGCACCTCTCGTGACACCGAGAGCTGGGCCAAGGTCCGGTGACCTCACTTCCTTCCTACTTACGCCGGGCAGAGGCGCGTGGTTCGAGTTTCGACTACACACATACGAATTCTCAACCGCACACTTAGGAATATTATCATAAAAAAAGTTAAATATATTACGGTGTAGGAGTTCACGATCGTGTGGGTTTTGCCCGTCACCTGCGACTCGTCCGGGCCGCCACTTCCTCACCGCTTGCACCCTTTTTCCGGGGGGCGCGCAACACACGAGCGCTCCACACATGCGTACGTATAGGTATATCCGACTGCTGTATATCAAGCGACCCCGTGTCTTATCCGAGTGCCCCCAGCCGTGACCGTCGGCAACCCCCCCTGACAGCGACATAGCAATGCGATCGCTCGCGCGAGCTCTTCGAGTTCCGCAGCAGGTGAGACCCCCTCGATCGCCCAGGCGAGACCGAGCAACGTTCCTCCACCCTTAACGCGCCACCTGATAACGTCTGCTGTTCACTAAGCACTTTCTACGTCTTTTTTCTTTTTTTTATTGTATGAAAAATGAACAATTTTTTATTTGAATTTAATTTTTTAAATTAAAAGTTTTTAATCGTTGTTTAGAAATGTTTAAAATTAGAATACAAATACACTACGATAATAATGTTACTTTGATATGTGATTGTAATCTACTCTGTCAGTGGGATTCGTCCCGTAAATAATGTAAATAAATAAATAATATGATGAGGTAAACGTGGTGGACCACACGAATCGGACCACGTTCACAACTTCTGCCCCGATACATTATTGTAAATGATGAACGTTATAATCAATGATGTATTTTATGAAATTCATGTTTTATTTTAATTTTTCAAGCTCCGAAGTTAAAGGATCGTGAATTTTGCTGATTTACGAGAATCTTCTGCAATTACTATATCGCCGTGTAAAATTTGGTAAAACCTGTCGAGTTGTCATCTTTTATTACATTTGTGCATTTCGTTTCTCGTTTGTTTGTTTTTTTTCTTTTAATTGCACAAAATAAAGTACTTTACAATTTTATAATTTGTGTGTCTTTTGGCAGAGATCGAAGCCGGGTCTGGAAATTTGTGTCTACGATCTCGTTTCGTCGAGACACTCGAGACTCTGGATCTTCGCCCCCTCGACCCCGGACGCGCGGCCTCGCGCACTTTCTTTCTTACGATGGCGCCAGGCGTGGGCGCCCCGTGTGTTCGGCAGCGTGCAGCGCGCAGCACATATCCACGATCGTTTCTCTACTCGAACGGCCCCGAGAGGTGTGTACGTAAAGTGTTAAGAGAAAAAAAAAAATACGTAACCAAGAGTTTCGCGAATATTTGTGTTGGCCCGCACGCCCGTACCGCTACACGACCGAAATCCGACGTTGCTCGGTGTAAAACGAGCGCATGGAAGAGATATACACCAAGTGTGAAAAGTAATCCGTAAGCAGGGGCGATAATAATCATGCCAGCGCAATCCGCGAAAATAACGTATTTATCGTAGCAGCGAAAAGTAAAAGCTCGCAATAACGTCACCAGACGGAGGAAAGAGAATCCGTATAAACGAGCAAGGCCGAACCGAAAAAAAATATATGTACACATATTTCGTGACACCGGAGTCTCGGATGTACAATCTTACGAAAGATTGAGCTGTTAAGGAGGAGGGGAACGATTTCAGGCCGCAAAAGTGTATCGCGTATGATTATTAAAAAATTCGATTTTAATGACTAAATTTAATTTCTTGAAAAATAAGCCATGCAACAATTTTTTTTATTCAGGCCACGAAAAAAGAAACCTCAGTAGGCACGAGACACGAGAGCCTAATAAAAAAAATTACATTTAAGTTTAACTATTAAATTTGATTTGTTTCAAAAATATCCCATTGGACATTTTTGTTTTATTCAGAACACACAAATGAACAGTTAAAACCTGAGTCTGATCTAGTCTTTGAACTATCGATAAAAAAGATTGCTCACATGTGATCGCGATCGCGACCACGAAAAAACCTCTCCAAACACGAGACACGAGAGCCCAGCAATTTAAAAAAATGCATTTTAAACATTAAAAATTAATTTCTTCAAAAGTATCTCACGCAACAATTTTGTATTATTCAGAATACACAAATGATCGGTTGAAATTTAAGTCTGATCTAATCTTGGAGTCATCCATTAAAAAAAAAAAAATCGATCATATGTGATCTCGATCGAGCCAACGAAAAAAAACCTCTCCAAGCACGAGCCCAGTGAGACGTGCATGCAGAAGATCGGAAGAATAAGAAGCACAACAAAAAATAAGACAAAAGATCGAGGCGGGGGAGGTTCTCGGAGGTTATATATCGCGCAGAGAGCTGCGCCGTCACCGAGTCGAGAGGGTGGGGGGAACGGGGTTGAACTCTTTGCTCGCGGAGCAAAGAGGAAGTCGCAATCGCTAATCCGAGGATCTCGAGTTCGCGACCCGAATAATAACACAATATATTAGTGTAATATAGTGAAGTGGCGCTCGACAGATGAATATCTGCAATGGGTCCTTCTTGCATTTCTGTACAGCGATACTCGCACACATGTTCACCACATATGTCCAATACATATACATTAGTTTTACATACATATACATATAACATATCTGTATGTACATATATTTTTTATACGCGTATACATATATTATAAACATATATATTTTTTAATGCACATGTGCATATATATATATGTATAAATGTAGTTATGCATTACAGCAGAGCTGGAGACTATCGAGCGGGAGTTCGCGAGGTCATACGTCCGGTGCAGCACGTTGGTATCGTGGTGCACGGGCGCGGCATCGACGGTTCGCCGGTTAAAATTTTCCTCGCTACCAAGTTGCACCGGCGGGGTGGGGAGGGGGGTGAAAGAGTTGAGGCCAGGATCAGGAGCAACGGTGAACGGCGGTGGCAAGAGTTGCCCCGTGCAGGCCGGTATCGGCAACCGATCGGTAGAGAAACTCTCCGGGCATGCAGCGTCTAAGCCCGAGCCGAACCGTAGGAAGAGCACCATCGATATTCATCCGATATAATGACGATGATAACGGTACCGGCTGTACACTCAACGATTTCTATGACCGCTATCTTTTTAACTTAATTGCCGATTGCATTGTTTCGGCGTTAAGTTTATCGCATCGGTTCTGCGATATCGGCGGCGCGCGGCCCTTCGCGATTCTCACAACGATGCCGAGTTCGATATTAGGGGGGTGAAAAAAAATTAAATGGAAAAATGCGACATATATCGCAAAATATGCATGCGATATACGAAATATATTTCCGGTTCGAAAATCTCACTTTTAAGGTAGTCCTTGCGAATGGTTTTCACTTCGCATAAGTTTCAGAGAAATGCCAGAGAATTCCAAACACTTCTCGATGGTACTAAAATCCGAAAAAAATCACGCATATCAAACATGCAGAAAAGATTAATTTTGCATAATAATAATTCCAAAATGTTATTAATAAATTTATGAAAAAAATAATTGTTCAACAAATTTCCCGGAAACGTAACTTTTTTTTCTAAACGATCACGATTCGGTCATTTTTCTGGATACGTATGTATTTTTTCAGATTTTTTAATTCTCTTTGTATTTTGTGACTTTCTACACATTTTTCCCATATAAAAAGAACAAAATTCAAAGTCAAAAAGAAAATTTGAAAAAATTCATGCTTATTCAGAAAAATGAACGAATCATTGTCATTTAATGAAAAAGTTTGGTTTCCGGAAGATTTGTCGAACAATTTTGTTTCTCATCAATTTGTTAGTAACATTTTAGAATTATTATTATGCAAAATTAATCTTTTCAGCACCTTTAATATGCTTCATTTTTTTCAGATTTTTATACCATCCAGAAATATTTGCAATTCGGTCTCATTTCTCCGAAACTTATGAGAAGTGAACACCATTCGCAAGGACTACCTTAAACTAAGGTGAAGTCGGGCCGAAAAATTCTAACGTCACTTCCGGTTCGAAAATCCGAGCTTTTCCGACGGGAAAACGTCACTTCCGGTTTAAAAATCTCGATTTCCGAACGAAGGTGAGTTAATACGAGACAACGTTACTTCTGGTTTGAAAATGTCGGTTTTCGACCGGAAGTGACGTCACAGAGGAAAACGTCCCTTTCGATTAAAAACCAAGAATTTGAAACGGGAAGTAGCGTTGTATCGAATCCGATTGAAAACTGAGATTTTCCGATTCGATGTGACGCTGCAGAGAATTTTTAAAAGTGTTCTCTGGAATGTATCTCGAATGCAGTCGGTATTGCGCACTCGTTACGTATCGATGCTCGTGCGTCACGCCGATATTCCAGCCATTTGGACAGGAGACAATATATATTTTTTTCACCTCTGTCTCGCCTCCAGCGTGCGCGCGCGAGTTACGTTCGTACAACTTGCCGGTCTGTAGACAAACACGGGTTGGGGCGAGTGCAAAAGCGCATATTGAATGCCAGCAGCAGTGGGCAAGCAACCGAGCAGGAATCAGTTGGCGCCGGGCAGAGAGAGAACCCGCGGGTGTCGGGATTTATTGGCGATGGCAGCGAGTCGCGGACTCCGTGGGGACCCCGGCGGTTTCGGTTCACGTTCATCGGTCCATCTCTCCGCCCGCTGGGCGAAAACGGCTCGCATGCGCATTTCTGTAAGAGAATTCGGTGACACGACGGGTGTATGCATCTCGTATGTATTACACGGACAGAATGCTCTATAGTTATTCGTGCATCCGCCTTCACGCCGTCCCGGGAGATCGATGGACGTCCTCGATTCCTTCGACCCGGCGAGCGACCCAGCGGCGCACGAAAAATAAAAAAATATATATATATATAAATACGAATCTTATTTCGCAAGATGTGTACGCTATATAGGTGCACCGGGATCGAAGCGCTTTCCAGCCGGGAATAATATATCCCCAATTTCTTTCCTTTTTTCGTTATATCATCCTACCGAGAAAAGATTCGATCCATTTTGATTTTTTTTTTCTTAACGCGTTTCGTGTTAAAAAATGTAATGCGATTTTCTGGCAATACGAAAAAGGCGTTAGAATGCCGGTAATTAAGAGGTTTTTGAAAAATGTATAATTATAGAAAAATTTATAATTATAAAAAAATTTATAATTATAGAAAAATTTATAATTTCGTGACTGAAGAACTGTGCGGTCGGCATATTGCATATTGCCAATTGGCAATCCGGGTGAACAGAAATAAGTTCGTTGGGTATCAAAAACTTACAAGTTATATATTGTCAATAAACTCACTATTACTACTACTGTATAATTTCAGAAAAATGTAACATAAACCATTAACTTAAAAGCTTAGAGATTTTTTTAATTTAACCACAATAACAATAAATCATTTCATCGAGCGAATAAAATATACTTTTTAACTCGAAGCATTAGGAGAACCCCCATGCCCCCGCCCCCCCCCCCCCCCCCCCGGCCCGGGGAGGCCCCCGTTTGTCGGAAACTCGATAACGCGCCGACGGCCATCGGGGATGATTGTCCAACGGATTGTCGACGGAACAGAGGAAAACACTGCTCCGTCGTGGAATCCCACCGAGTCCAACCAACGTCGCAGGTCTTTCCCGAGCCAACAGGTAGGGCGTACTAGCTCGAAGTGCTATTTCGAGTGGTGTATTTTGTCGTTCCCATCGGCTATTCGTAAAACTCACCTGCTACCGGTCTGTTTTCGATGTTCAAGCCTGTCACCATATGTCCGCTACCCGCACACCGTTCAGCCATCCATCCACCAGTCGGTATAATCCCAGGCCTCAAATTCCCAAGCAAAATTTTTCGCGCGCACTTCTCTCGCGAACGTTGGAACCCTGCGAGGGGCCGCTGGGGTTCCCCCGACGACGGGCCGGCTTTGGGCCTGTCCCGGTTAATATGTTCCCTGCAACCCCCTCGAACACGACCCTGGAGGAACGCCGGAGGAGAACTCACCTCGTCGAGAAACCCCCCGGACGAATCTGAAGGCGAAACATGTGGGATTTCACCGGTTTCGCCGGTTTCGCCGGCTGGAGGGAATAAAATTTGATGGTTCGACGGGGCCCCAAAAAGGTGAGAACAACGAGTGTCGAGCATATGGCAAAGCTGCGAGGAAGCTATAACCGAACACGGAAGAGGCACAAATGGGAATTCCTTCGATGGTGCAAGTCTTCGGACGGAGAGACACACATGTCCAGATTCCTCAAGTCGGTGCTCAGACGACGGAATGCACGATCACGTTCCTGAGATTATACGGTCGAGTTTGGACGGGGGATATGAGAGGGATACATTCGTTCGGTTTACGTGGAAATGCGTTGTTATTGTTATTATTATTTGCAGATGAAAGATGACAATTTATAGAATAATTAGAATACGTATCTTGGTTGTCTTTATGCAGAGTTTATGAGGATGATTCAGACGATTTAATGATAAAATCTTCATTAATTCCGCCAATTTAAGTACCGAAATGAAATCTTGGTTTCAATGAAAAAAATTACCAACGCCAATTGCTCCAATTTTGATTCTAATTCGAACGATTAATTTTCAGCTAATTAGAATGCACGATCACGTTCTTGAGATTATCGTACAATCCAATTTGGACCAGAGATATGAAAGCGACACATCCGCTCAGTTTCCGTGGAAATGTAACATTACTTCCTTTTTTTTTGGGACGAAGAATCAACATTTGTCGAGGAATTGCGTTGCGTATCTTGGTCGTTTTTGTGCAGAGTGTCGATGATAACTCAACTTAATATTATAACTTAACTATAACTCAGTTTAATGATTACATTTTCACTAAATCGGCCAAATTATTTACCCGAAAGGAATGCTGGGCTCAATAAAGAACAGTAACAGCACAATTGCTCAAATTTCAATTCTAGTCCCGTCGACTAATTTATCGCTAATTAAATCATTTTAAAAAATCCTACCGAGCTCGGAGTTCCCGTACACTTGTATCGGGATATCGCTCGACCCGCAGGAGCCGGGGGATTCCACGGTAGTAAAACGTCGAGGGAAAATTCCGAAAAAAAACCCACGGTCACCAGCAGACAGCCACCAGCAGTTCTCATTGCCGGTGCCCCGGGGGGTTGCACATTTGGGCGAAATAAAGGAAAAGGGCGGGAAACAATGTTCGACCGGGAGAGTTTGGGGAAACACCGGAAAGGGTCATCATCGTCGCCCCGTCGGTCTCTTTTGGGTCTGGTCTAAGGTGCTCTTCGTTCATTGTTCGAGCACGTAGCTTCGCAACGTGCGGCCACTTTCTGCTGGTGGCGCATTCACTCGTGCCGGAGAGAGAGGGAAGCTCAAAGTCGCGAGCAAGTTCATGCTCCGTTGACCGGAGCAATTTGGCCGGTTGCTGGTGGCGCGATTTTATTCTCTATTGCCACAGGGATTAAGGGCTGGCCCTCTTGCTGGTGGCCGTACTGTCTACGAGTGCCCGAGGATAGGGGGAAAGAATTACGCCCTCCACCCCTCTCCCCCCCCCGCGCCCCGGGAGAAAATTTTCAGCGGGAAAAGCCCGCGCCCTCGAAAGCCTCGGCACTTGTGCGAGGGTGCGAGATGTTGGGGAAATGTCTCCGGCAAGTAGATTAAGGTACCAGTCGCGAACGAGCGGGAATTACGCTTTACGACCCGGGCATACGGGTGGCCCCATTCATATTCTAATGAGGCATAAACGAAGGTGCGCGACACATTTTTCCCCTGACGCTTCCGTTTCAAATCTCATTCTTCTCCAAATTTTATGTTTTTTTTTTCTTTCGAAATTTAATTAATCTTTTTTCGCAGATAAGTGCGTCCGTAAATTTTGAAAATAATGAAAATATGTCGATAAAATGACATTATATTTATATATATCATATTAATTTAATCTATAATATTATATTAAGAGCTAAAGAACCCTGATCAATGGCACATTAGACTTAAGAAAAAATCACATGTAAATCACATCACGACGCGATAAGAAAAGATCTTGTATTATTAAGATTGTTAATCTTAATAATACAAGATCCGCATTTACTGGTACTAGCAATTAATACTATTATATTAATTTTTATATACAAATCATTATGATTAGTATATTATTATCAAAGCATCAGTGATACCAAATTAATATTTTCGATATATGATTAATCGGAATGATCAATAAAGAGTAAATAATGAGCTCACAAAAAAAATTTTTTAGTCTTCGAACTAAAATCCGAATTACAACGATTAAGTAACTTCGGGGTGAAATTTATTAACTTAAAAAATCATTGGTGAAAGACTGCGATGATCACAAAAAAAATGACGATATAAAACCATAATCATAATCAGTGTCTTTCTCGTTTTTGGCTCGCATCGCTTGCTCGCGACTATTCAATTTAATCGCGAAAGTTGTGGGGCCCTCGCACTGAGGGTCCCGATGCGCGGCGACCCCGTCCGCGGGTCAATCGTATGCTAATTGCCCAGCCAAAACACAAACGCTCGGAGGTTCTTGTACGCGATCCGCGAACCTGCCCGCTTCCACACACAGTGTCTGTCTGCCGGGTCCGCGCCAGTCTTGTCCATCGGTGTGCATTTGGTTTAACGCGAGACCCGAAAAGAAAAAAAAATACACTCGGGATATCGCACACGAATAAGATCTTGCTCCAACGCGGCGCGGGGTCTTTGAACCGCGCGACTTTGCGCCGCGATCATCGCGCGAGAGCTTCGGTTCGTTCGTGTTCGTTCGCATACGCTCGCGCTCGCGCGCGCGGAGCCCTCGTCTTAATGCCCCGTTGTCGTTGAATTGTTCTGCATAAATTGATGATGCATGAATGTGAGATCGCGCGAGAGCGATGCACGCATCGCCGCGCCGAGGACGAAGACGGATATAAACGCGACCTCAAGTCCGAGACGAGATCTCGCGCACGGTCCTCTCATCATCTCCGGAGTTCATCCAACACTGTCGATCTTCGGAACTTTAATTACAGCGAGAGAAAACAGTTTCTACGATTAAACGTACAGAGCTTTTTTTTCTTTTTTTTTCTTAATAATTTTGGTACCTTCAGTCGGAAATTTTCTTTTTCTTGATAATTTTGCTATCCTTAATTGTTCATTTTTTCATTTCTTAATAAATTTGGTATTTTTAATGGTTAATTTTTTTTTCTCATAATTTCACTACCTTTAGTTGTTCATTTTTTTGGAGATCATTTTAAGCTATTATATATAGTGTAAATTTTTGAATTCGACGGGTTTCCATGTGATGCGAATTATCGGAGATAGCGTCGAGGAAGATCGAGAGAAATTTCTTATTTCCGACATGTGTGTTAACCGTCGCATTTCAGGCGCCTTGCAGTAAAACTGAGACGATCAACGTCCTTACTTAACACCGAACATCACCGCCGAACTTCGGAACGTTAATTAGAGCGGGGAAAAAACCATTTTTACCATTAACCGTACACATTTCATTCAAAAATAATTTCGCTACCTTTAATTATTATTATTTTTTTTATCGATATTTTACTACTTTTAATAGTTCATTTTAACCTATTATGTATATAATAAATTAACCTGGCAGTAAAACTCCGACGGTCAACGTCCTTACTTAACATCGCTGTCGGTCTTCGGAACGTTAATTATACCGAGGAAAAAACTATCGTACACATTTCATTCAAAAATAATGTCGCTACCTTTAATTATTATTATTTCTTTTGTCGATAATTTTACTGCCTTTAACAGTTCATTTTAAGCTATTATGTATACAATAAATTAATGGTTTCGACGAGTTCCCATGTAATGCAAATCGGAGGAAGGTTCGAGGAAGATCGAGAGAAATTTCTTATTTCCGACATGTGCCCTGACCGTTGTATCTCAGGCACCTTGCAGTAAACCTCCGACGTCCAACGTCCTTGGTCGCGTGTGTGCCATGAGTGTACAATACGGCCTCGGAACTCCGTACGTGCTTCGTGCACGTAAATAGTCGAGGAACGGCGAGTCGGCAGGGATCCACCGAAGACGCGCAGGGACGAGACCGTCGAGGGTACGAGGGTATTAAAATATTTTTATTATACCATACACCTCTTCCCCCGGCTCCGGGGCGCGTAGTATGTGCCGCACGTCCGCCCGCTCGCTCCGGTCTGGACGTCACATGTTACCGAAAATTTCTTACCTGTCGACAGACGCGCGCGTCTCGCGTCACACATGGGGAACACGAGGAAGAAGCGTATCCTGCAAACGTGAGGAGCACGGGACAAGCCGGACCGAGAATTCAGTGAAGCTTGCAGAACCTGCACCTGCATTAATGAGGCTCGCGGCTCGAGCTCCGCACGGTTTTGGGCCGGACGTCTCATTCCATCGTACTTTTTCGTGGATATTTTATACACGCGGCTACTCTCGACCGGCATACGGATGCCAGAAGCCGCATGTGCCGATTTCTCGTTCGCCGGAGCTGCTGCGGAGATGCCACATTAAACAGGGATTCACCTGCGCAACACGTGCAGCCCTAGGAGACATTTGTCCCCGCTATGCTCCTCGCGGCTGCGTCGCATCGATCGGGGCGAATATTTTTTGGCTTGTTCGTAACGAAATCGATACGCCAGGATGCGAGGAACATGTGTGTAGAGGTGCGATGCCGATATGCTACTTGGTTTAGGGCAATTGCGCACCGAAATCAAAAAACTGATGGTATTGAAAGGATCAAAGATCTATAAAACTCTCGAAACAACTATAAACATTAATGTTCAGAATTTAAACAAAAAAAAACTGAAATCGATAGGTCGGGAACATGTCTGTCGAGGTGCGATGCCGAAGCGGTACTTGGTTTAGGGCAATTCCGCACCGAAAGCAAAAAACTGGTGGGCCGATATTGAAAGGATCAAAGATCTATACAACTCTCGAAACAACTATAAACATTAGTGTTCAGAATTAAAAAAAAAAACTGAAATCGATAGGCCAGGAACATGTCTGTCGAGGTGCGATGCCGATGCAGTACTTGGTGTAGGGCAATTCGGCACCGAAAGCAAAAAACTGGTGGTCTGGTATTGAAAGGATGAAAGATGTATACGACTCTCAAATCTATGAATATTGATGTTCAGTATTTTTTTAAATAGTGAAGTCGATACACCAAGAACATGTCCATCGAGGTGCGATGCCGACGCGTTGCTTGGTGTAGTTCCGTAGCGAAAGCAAAAACCGGGAGGCGCTGCATTGACACGATCAAAGATCGATACAACTTTCGAAACAACTATAAACATTAGTGTTCAGATTTTTTTTAAATAGTGAAATCGATAGGCTAGGAACATGTATGTCGAGGTGCGATGTTGATGCGGTACTTGGTGTAGTGCAATTTCGCACCGAAAGCAAAAAAACTGGTGGTCTGGCATTGAAAGGATCAAGGATCTATACACTGTGAAAAAAAAATTGGTCGGATTAACCAAAAGTCGTGGTGACATACGTTCAATGCTGTTATTTGTTTGATCAAAATAAAGCATTGTTTCGTTAAGCGCTTATTTGCTTCAAGTTATTCAAAATTTGTCGTTTGAAACAAACATATTTGTTGTATCAACAAAATACACCTTTGAACGTATGTCACCGCGCATTTGCTTAATCCAAACATTTTTTTTCTCAGTGTACGATTCTCGAATCTATAAAAATTGATGTCCACATCTTTTTTTAAACAGTGAAATCGACACACTAGGAACATGTGTGTCGGGGTGCGATGTCGATGCGGTAAAGCAAAACACCGAAAGCGCTGTATCAAAAGTATCGAAGATCGATGGGACTCTGGAAAGCAACTATAAACATTGATGTTCAGAATTGAAAACAAATTGAAATCCTTTTATATGAGACCTCTCCTTTCATCTCCTCCTTACCGCATAATTTGAGACAGGCCGCAGTTTGCCAACGGCGACGACGATGACCCTTTCCGGTGTTTCCCCAAGCTCTCGCTGACCAGCATTGTTTCCCGCCCTTTCCCTCTGTTTCGACCAAATGTGGACCGCCCCGAGGGACCGACAATGAGAACTGCTGGTGGCTGTGTGATGGTACCGCACAGGAGCATAAGGTGAGGAGGAATAAGGTGTCTCTGCTGCCTTACGAAGAACGGATGAGCAATTCAACCCGTTGAATGTTGCTCGCGCGCGGCTCCAAAAAAAAAATGGTATCTTTCAGCCTCGTAGTTGTGAATCATTGCTGTATTTTTTTTCTTTTTTTTTCGTAATGCTGATTAGAAAAGTGCATGCGACGTACGGGTCGCCGGAGCACGTGCCGAGAAGCATGTGCAGGCGGTGGACTCGAGCTTCAGGGGACAACGGCGGCTACCAGGTTTACGCCGAGGGACACGTACCGGGGCTGGCTGTTGGACCTCGAGGAATCGTATGACCCGCGCTCCGCTCCCGAGAACGTGGGCTGAGATCATGCGGATGATTTCATCGGGAGGGAGACGTAGGTGACGATAAGGCACTGTGTATACCTCATGGCACACGCTAGCCGGAGCGATAGCCGGACGATTTTACGGTAACGGAAGATCGTTGGTAAAGCAAGGTTCAAGTCGAAATATGGATCATCAGAAATTCGCAGCTTGCTAACGAAATTTGGAACGTGGTATTGAAATGTTGAACTTGGTATTGAAATGTTGACCTTGGTATTGAAATGTTGACCTTGGTATTGACATTTTGAACTTGGTATTGAAATTTTAAACTTCGTATTGAAATTTTGAACTTGGTATTGAAATGTTGAACTTGGTATTGAAATGTTGAACTTGGTATTGAAATGTTGAACTTGGTATTGAAATGTTGAACTTGGTATTGAAATTTTGAACTTGGTAAGAAAATCTGCAGCTTGTGAAGGAAATTGCCACTACATAAGTGAAAAAATATAAAATCATTTTTGCAATAAAAATTTCCGAAGAGTTCTGAGGTGCTAGATTTTAGGTGCGAAAACTCGATTTAGGTCCTAAAAAAAATTAGCTGACAGTTATTTTGTATGTTGTTTTTCGAACTTATTTTTTAGTCTCGGATTCACGAAATCGCTGTCGCCGAATCCATTGGGTAATTTAGCCAGTCGAGATGTTCGCGAATTTTATAGAGGACACGCTTAACGAGAGTTCCCGATATTTTGAGAAGTCGCTTGGGACGGTCGAGGGGGCGCGATGTCACTTAATTTTTCGAAACACGAGCGCGAACGGAAAAGCAGGTTGAACGGTAAAAAAAATAAAGAATAAAAAAACGCACAAGACAATCTCCCGGTTCTTTCGTGTTCCTCGCGCAGGGAACGACGAGGTCTCGAGCGACGAAAGCATCGAAGACCAGCCAGCCGCGGCTATTAAGATATTTGAATAATATCGCGCTAGGGGGAACGAAGGGGGTTGAAGGGGACACCCGGAGAGCCGATATAGCCCTGGGCTTGGCCCGCCGAGACGCGGACCCACGGCGTCGATAAGGCCCTCGTCGTGTCTCTCGCGCGCGTTCTCTCCGTGTTCCGCTCCACCTCCGAGAGATCCAGACGAGATCCACACGGCCCAACAACCCGCGCGACTCTCACCCGCACCGAGGAGGATCCTCGGCGCGAGGATTTTATCGACGCCAAAGGCGATAAAATCCTCCCGCCGCCTCGGGCTCTCTCTCCCATGGAGCGCAACTCCAACCACACGCCGCCGAGCGTTACAAGCCAAATGTCATTCGCGGCGATGGCCTACGGTGACCAACAACTGCGGGACGCTGGAGACAACCACGAAGCTTGCAGCTTTAAATTTAAAGAAGAAACGCAAAAAATTCTAAATTTATAACATTTTTGGTAACATAAAAAAAATGTATGTTTAAAAATTAGAGTCCTGTTGATGTATTTGTTATTTTTGGTTTTTTTTTTTTTCAATGAACGAATCTGTAAACGATACAAATAATGGTCATTTGGGATATAAATGGATAGGTCAGTTTACTGTCTTATTTATATTTGGAGCCAAAAACTGTGCGAGAATATACCTCGAATGTCGACCTAAAACAGTAAATTTATTTTTAAATCATCGTTATTGATATTCAAATATTTATGGATTATTAAATATTTATTAAAAATTTCAAAAATCATTCGAACTATTTGCCAATGTTAAAAGTAATAAATGAATATCAATGAAGAAAAATCTGCATAACAAAGTGTGTTTGGCTTTTTTTTTTACGTGACGGTGCTAAGATATTCCCGAGAACTTTCCGGAATTTTCGGTTCACTGCCGTATTTATATTTGTACCAGAAAACCTGTTGTTTTTGATATTTTAAAATGACGTGTTTTTGATATTTGAAAACGACTTGTTTTTGGAAATCATCGTTACTGATTTTTTAATATTAAATCAAATCTTTCAAAACATTTACCAAAGTTAAAATTAAGTAACGAATATTAATAAAGAAAAATCTACATGAAAAAAGGTGTAGTTCCAGTTTGTTGCTCGACGTGACGGTGCGAAAATATCCCGGGAACTTTTTCTCGTTCGCATTTCGGGCGTTCGGTGGTTCGGTCCGATTTTTTTAAATATTTTTTTTTCCTGAAGAAATTAATTTAGACGTCGTACGACGCGAACATAACGATCGCGACCAGATCGAATCTCGAGGTACGCACGTGCCTCGAATTCCAGGAAACGGTACGTGCGAGAGCCGGGTCTTTTGGACGAAGAGCCACACCGGGGAGAAAGTAGGATCCGGACCGGCTGTCTTCACCCACGTACCGTCTATACTGTATCGAAGGCATCTCCGCTCCGATCGGCTATATATCTGTATCTCTATACGTGTATCTATATAAGTAACCCACAATTCATCGATCTTACGATCTCGCGTCTGACGAAACCGTTCGAATTGTTCTCTCGCCTCGGTCGCGGAGCGGGCGACTCTTCGGCGTCTGCGCACACGCGCCTCTAACGTTATCGAACGCACTATAATAAAATATTATAATTTTTTACTTTCCATTCTCGAAACAATCGAGAGAAACACACGGCGAAGTTTCCTCATTGCTGCAAAGGCAATTTTGACCCGTGCTCGCCATCGCGTTCGTTAATTTTTCCCGTTCGAGCTTTTCGCAGGTGTTTGGTCGGTAAAGTTTCTACTTTGCAAAAAAAAAAAAAAAATCATGGCGAAACTTTACCGTAACCGATTTTTTAAATGTATTTACAAACTGTACACGTATAGGGAGACTTTCCAAGAAAATGAGCACGAAATATACGAGTTCGAAATTGGAAAAAAAAATCTGAAAAATATAAAATCGAAAGCACGATACAATATAATCATTTTCATTTTACACAGCGAAGTTTTCTCATTGCTATCGAAGGTAACTTTGCAGCGTGGCCGGCATCGTATTCGTTAATTTTTCTCGTTCGAGCATTCCGCAGATGTTCGATTGATGAAGTAGAAAAGCTACCATTTTTATTATTATTTTTTCGTCAAAATTTATGAAAGCGAAAATGTTCCGTTACTAATTTTTTTGTTTCTTGCAAACCATGCGCATATCGGGAGACTTTCCAGGGAAATTAGGGAAAAATATTCAGGCTGGAAACTGGACGAATAAAATTCTGAAAAAAAGAAATGATTCTTTCGAAAGTCCGAGGTAATTTAATGAAATATATAGTTACTGAATGACATAATTTAATTAAATAAGTTTGAAATTCTCAAATCGAAAGTGGTAAACTCAAACGTTAAATTGAATCGAATTCCAATAAACCGTATCCACATACCAAGGAAAAATAATACAGCGACGATTACAAAAAAAAAAGTTTCACTGATTTTGCAATTTTTTTTCTCACTCTACGAATGCGTTGCGACAGCGCGCTGTCTCCAGCATCCTTGACTCTCGCGAATTTCAATAAACCGTATCCACACATACCAAGGAGAAATGACATACCGACTATTTAAAAAAAAGAAGTTTCATTGATTTTGTAAATTTTTTTTTCTCGGTCCGCGAACGCTTTGCAACGGCACGCTGTCTCCAGCATCCTTGGCTCGCGCGAGCCGATATCCTCGAACTGTAACATACCGCAGTATAATAATAGCATAAAGATAAACGAGAAAGGATCGAGTGGGTTTACAGCTGCGTGGCGTCGAGTCGCGAAACATCTTAATTAGTCCGGCAACAGTCTCGACGACGGCCAGCGCGAGCAAAAAAAAAGAAAGGGTAATAAAAAAATGGTGTTTTTATTTTCCTAAGGCGAGGGTGTGGAGTCCAAGCTCGCACGCACGCACTGAATTATATAAAATAAAATAATACAAAAAAAAGGAGCAAAACCGGAGTTAACAGGGCGACGCGTGCAGACCGTATAGTCAAGCGGGGCACCGGCCAGGTTGCCCTGTCGGCCTCGACACCGATCTTATCGCGGGCGAGAATCGACATCGGAACGCCAGCCACCAGAGCATTGCCGAGAGACTCTCTGTATTCCCGGGGACAAGGGCTGAGGAGGGAGAAACGCCGGGAATCCGAGAACAACGGGTTCTTTTCCGATGTGGTGTACGCGCGATACGACGATCTTGACAGGAATTCCATTTTTTTTAAATTTCAATTTCTTTTTTTTTCACGGTCTTTTCTATGTTCTTTCGTTCGCGGTCTTTCTGCCGCGATTTCAACCTGCTGAGCGCGTTGCTATGCGTGCAAAAAGATTACTTCTAACACCTGCTGCCAATCGAATCGATAGTGGGAGTGTTGGGACTCGAAGTGAAGGATATCGTGCCGTTGGATTCGATAGAGATTTTTCAATGACTGCTCGATACAATTCTCGAGAGAGTTGGACATCAATTTTTAGCAGGAGAAATACCGTAATGGGTCGGTCAACGATATGTATTTTTTTACGCATCACAATGTTGTAAAAAAAAATGAAGGGTTATAAATAATTGAGATTCTTTATCGTAACTCGAAGAAAACCGTCGCTTCTGCCTATTCAATAGGAATATATTTTTAATGCAATATCGTCCGTCTCGACGACCGATTTTTCAATGACCAATGAGATCAATTTTGATCCAGAGAAATACCGTTAATTTTCATGTGTCTATTAACGATACATTTATTTTCAACGCATCGTAATATTATGTAAAAAAAAGAAGGGTTATAAAAAATTGAGATTTTTTATCGTAGCCCGAAAAAAAAAATCGTCACCACTTCTGCCGATTCGATTGGAATATATTTTCAATGCAATATCGTCGGGCTCGTTCGGCAGTAAATTATTATTCGGTTTATTCTCGAAAAGTTCTCTCGCAATGCCGTCGTAAAGGCGGCGTAGGTGCGCGCATGGACTGCAGTAAATCGTTGCGTGTAAATCAGACGTCGTTGCGCGAGAGCGTGACGAGTGACTCGCTCGCGGGTGACGCGAGTATTTCGTGAAAAGAAAAAGGAACGAAAAAAAAAATAAAAAAAATTGAAAGGTGGAAAAGAGCAGGAAGAGCGAAGCGAGGAGAGGTTGTGCATCAGGGCCACGAGAGAGGCACCTTCCGCTTATTCTTTTTCTCTCCTACGAACGGAATGTCTTTACCGAGGTGTGCGACCCGTATGGCGAACATTCCTCGAGTTCCTTTCGCACCTCTGTACAGCATATACTCACGGCTCTCTCGCCTTTGGCCCCAGTCGAAATTGCACGTAAATCCCATTATCCCCTCCCGGTACGTATCTGGTCAACACATGGGTTTTCAAAACTGGTGGCAATGCCGCACAGACACGCTACCATCGTAAAACTGACCAAAAAAAAGAAAGCACGCAGGCGATAACAGTACATATTTGTCGGAATGTACTTCGGGTACGTTTATGAAAAAAACAACGTTTCACCCTCGAGTCTGGCCTTGGGTTAGCGACCAAAAAAAATTATTACTTCGGGCGAGCTTTATAATTATTTTTTTACCAATTTTTGTGTTCATTTAAAAAAAATTTAGATTAGATTTTTTCATATATGCTATGCAATAGCAAATATGTAGATATATTTGGTACAAATTCGTCGGAATGTACTTCGGTCACGTTTATGAAAATAAAAAAAATGATTACTTTTTTCATAAATTTTTCTTATATTTTTAAAAGAAATTTTGGTTAACAAAATAAAATTATTAACTGGACCTATTTTTCTATGTTATTTTCAAAATTTGGTATCTTTATCAATCTTGCTATTTTGCTCACGAATTGAAAGGACCTGTTCGATTGTTTCCATAACAAAATTGCTTAACACACTGTACAAATGAATAGTAAATTTAATTACCTGGAACTTGAAATTTTCTTACATTACTTACATCAATTAAACATTAATCTACTATTAGTAAAATAAAAACACCCGATTATTAAAGTTACAAATCTTTTGCCTGAAATTTACAGAGAATGTTATCTAAAAAAAGCTTGTAACACAGTTAATTCATTTTCAAACAATATTTTTTTACGGTGCAGAAAATTATTTATTTCTCTAATTACCAACATTTTAAATTTGTCCAGTGGCAATTATTGCAATTTTTGGGCAATTTAATTTCTTAAAGAAGACTGGATCGCGACGCGAGGAGAGTTCGCGATCTCGTTCGGGCGTTGTTCGATCGATCGTTCGATCTGCATGACCGTTCCGGGGAAGCATCGCCGAACGAGGCGATATAATAAAGGCCCGCACATCGGCGAAAGCGGCAGCAGGGACCTGTCAGCGCCGTGTAACTTGCGAGCACCCCGCAGCCCCGCGAGACCGATACGCATCTCGGCTTTTAGCATAAATTTGTGTTTGACGTGGGCGCCAATTAACATAGTAAATAACACGAGGGAGTTTATACGCGGTGCTCGGGCGCTCCTTGCGCGCAGGTCCGATCGATCGGTCGGTTCTCCGCGCCGCGATGCTAACGCGCCGGCGCTGTCGATCGGGCGCGATCCTTTCGGCAGCTTCTGCGCGTCCTCCTCGCGCCGGCTCCCGCCGACACGTCTCTTCTAGCAGAACGATCGAACCCTCGGGCGAGTAGCTTCGAATAATCCATCTCGATCTCTCATGCTCGTACGCCCGTGCAAAATAATATAAAAAGAAAACACCCGCTCTACATCGATCGAGATCGCGGAGAGACGATGGGGAAAGAAATGTTTTGACGGCAGCTTGATGGTAGAAAGTTCGGGGAAAAAAGCCGCTAACGACGGAACCTGTTGTCGGTTTATGTCAGTGTTCTTTATATTAAAAAACCGGTACCGTGAATTTGACAATAAGAAAATAATTTTGTTAGCATTAAATATCGATATTTTTAATAAAGTAAATAATGTCTATACAGATAAATTCATTATAAAATGTACTTATAAAGTTTTTATAAATTTATCAAAAATTATATTTGTAAGTGCATTATAAATTATGCTTCTAAATTTATTTGATAGACATATTGCCGCCGGTAAAATACCGTTATTTCCGAACTCGCATCACTATAGCAACCTCGCGACTCGGTAGTTATTAACTTCGAGCGCTTCTGCTCGACTTCAACCAGTGTGCTTTGCGTGCAGCAAAGCAGCTCATTGCACATAGCAACGCATGCGATACTGTCACGGGCGTTATATTATTAACGAATAATACATGGGAACCACCGTTGACGGTTCTGTACGGGCAGGTGAGGCGGATCGATTTTTTTTTCTTTTGTATTATCGTTATTGTTTACGCAATGGCATTCGCGGGAGCTCCGGGGGGTCGCGCGATGAAACGAACAAGTGGCAGGTGTTGCACGAGTCTTTTTTTCCCGCTCAAAGTTTAACCGGGCATACTTTGCGTCGAACAAAAATATAATCTCGTTAATTCAACCTCTTCTTACTCTTAAGGAGGGAGTCTCGCTGCGCGCTGACTTCGCATAAGTCCGACAACAATAAGAGAAAATTACTAGTACTTGTTGATGGTGTAAAAATCTGAAAAAAATCATGTATACTAAAGGTACTGAGAAGATTAATTTTGCATAATAATAATTGCAAAATATTATTAACAAATTCAT
>JAPYZD010002876.1:0-14535 GCA_030522725.1 Ichneumoninae sp. B BG-2022a
ATGGATCCCGAAGGGGACCGAAACCGTCTTACCATAAGCTCCACATAGATTAGGAGGCATTTGAGTCACAAGAGGGCCGGGAACCCGACTGCCGCTCCATCTGGCGGATGGGACCATTAGACCCTCACCTCCCGGTCTTGCCTCATGGTACGGTAACATGGTGCCTAACTTACCCACTAACCGTTGCGAGAATATCGAGATAACTATTGAAAATCTACCTTACTCCGTTGAAAATCTACCTTATCGACACATAATATTGGGATTGACAGATGGACCCCGCCCTTTTTCCGTTCTTGTTTCCGTAGAGCAAAAGAAAGAGTAAATGATTAACCAATAATCAGTTCACCAGAACTAGAGAAAACCGTCATTTATAGGAAAATGACGAGATTAAAGAATCTCTTTTTCCGGAAAATATCTATTTAATGGATAATCCGAATAATTAATAAGTAAGTTTAAGTAATTAGTATTATGATTATCGCAAGAACGTTTCCTAAACAAGACTCGTCTAACACCAATTTTGGAGATTTAATTGTTACCCGGATTATTAATAATAATCCGGAGGTATCGAACCTTTGCAAATCTCTACCACCGGCAAGATGGCCGACATTTACCGAGAAACGTAAGACCGGGATTCTTCGCATACACGCACACAGTATGAGAGCGAGTTCACTATGATGACACGAGCCCACGGTAGTGCATTAAACTATTTAGGAAGCGTTCAAGCACAACAGAGAGGAAGTAATAAGTAGAGGAAGAACGAGAAAAGAATTTCAAGGGTTAACTCCTGGTCAAGCGACGAGAACAATACAGTCTCCTCAATGTTGCCAAGAGGGCTCACAAAACCGGGGCAGAATGGCTCACGCCACACCTTTTGAAAATTTACTAACTTCTCGAACTTTCTCGTGACAGCACTTCCTTTATTCAATTTTCTTATTCCATAAACATTAATTCAAATTGGGAACAAATATTGATTAACAGAATTTGCCCCAATTAGGGAATAATTATTTTATACACACGCGAATAGAAGGAAATAAGTCTCGACACTTGGTTTAAAACCACACTTCCACAGGAATATAGTCCGAGGAAAATAGTCCAAATCAGTCGGAAGAAAGGGGTACATTAAGCCTCAATCAACGTATTAATTAATTATAAAATAATTAAAATTACGAAAACCAAGGTCTCCATAGCTATGCCATGTTACCCCACGTTGCTAAGAAAAATCTCAAAGACTGGTTCGTGTTTGAAGAAAATCCCCTCCCCCACGCATTTCTACGAATACCATCCATGAATGGAATCCCATCTCCAATCGTGATTCGCTAATACGGGGCCTCTTGAACCAATTGCCGGCCCGAGATTCGCGCACATCTGCACCTGGCTGCGTAATCGAACTGCACGCAAATAACACCTTCAAAACGTAACGACCCTTAAAGCCCACCCACTATTCCCCTATTTTTTATAGAAAGTGAAAGGGGCAAGCTGATAAAAGCCGAGACCCCGACAGTAGACAGGACAGAACACATAAGATCGACACACAGAGTACACAGAACAGAGTAGACAGAAGAAGTATCACAAGTAGCGGAAGTAACGTCCGAATTTGCGATTCGTACTGAGTAAATTTTTCGACCAGTTAAGATATTCTTTGCCGACTCACCAAGTAATATTTTTATTCGAACTTTGTAAAACCATATTTTTATCCGCGATAATTATTCCTTCTGTTCAATAAATAATTTCAATTGGACCAACATCTTTTTCCATCGAAATAACATCTTCCTGATCCTTCGGCACCAACGAATTCAACGTAAGTACATTTTCATTATTCTTCAAAATCAGTTTAAGATAATACATCGATAATATTTCCATTATGCACCGAGCGATTCTGCTCCCCGAATTTTAAAGTGTGTTCTTAACGAAACAATTAACTAGTGGGCAACCTCCTGTAAAAACCCATAGAACTGTTAAGGCAAAATAATAGTAGACTCTCAACAAATCCGTATTCCCCATAGTTAAACGGAAAGAACTCTCCTCACTTCCTCGATTTCATCGTTCCTGCGAAGCAAGCATTGCCTGGCCCGTCCTTAGTAACTTTCCGCAAGGATTAGACTAGAAAAGACTTGACCAGAGCGTGTTAAATCAAACAGCGTTCCGATCTGTGGCATAATCCAAACAGGACAGAGGCTATCTATTGCCGGTGCACGTTCGGCGTTATGTGTTCGACCTTAGGCCTAATGTAAGCAGCGTTACTGACGCACAAATCAGGCCGGTGGCATCCCAGTTGCCCCTGATTGTCGTAACATTGTTTCCGAGCCTTTGGATTTCGTTAATCTCTGGCGTCCGATTCATGCATGGGGTACTCGCTGTTTGGACGTAACAAAATGGGGGCTCGTTCGAGATCTAAAAGAATGCTTCTTGGGGAACGTTGGGAATAATTATTGAAACCACACCAGACGCCAATAAAAAAGGAGGAAATTTTTTTTTTTATATATATAAAAGGGGGAAAATACAGCGACGACAAGCTGCCGGTTTAAGAAAGGCAGAAAAGGAAAACCCATCCCTTACCCTTGACTATGTATAAATATATGTGTATAACTGATAGTTACGGAAACGAGTAAGAGGAAACCACTAAAGACAATTTACATTCCCAGTCTATAACCCATGGGGAAGAGCAAGCCAACCTATTCTTACAGACGGTGCCTCAAACGGGCTCTATGAATATTACAAAAGGAGTGCGCGAAATTAACAACAGAATTAGCCAGGCCGTCGCATCCGCCCCCTCCCGAAACCACACAAACCCCAGCGGAAAAGAAACGTAGTTCAACCAACAAAAAACGGAAAAACAGTAAGAAAACGTTCTTCCAAATAATCAGAAATACCCTAAAAAAATCGGAAACCTTACTCTAAAAAAAGGAAGAAAATAAATATCCTTCCTTCACTTCCCTCCTCTCAAACGATCTCTCTCTCCGCTGGAAACAAATAGTTCCATTTTGCGAAAAAAAATATAGGTCACAGTTTACCGGTGGGCACTCCACACATAGGAAAGAGAGAAAAAGATCCCACGACGTTTTGAGTATACAAATAGCATTACCACGAGAAAGCGATAATTTTGATATAATAATTAAGCATAAATGAACACTCGATCTCGAGAAAAGTTGCCGGATTCAGTCTTGCATACTTATCCTGACGAAAGAAAGAAACGACAAAATAAGAGTCAAAACCTTCCTCCTAGGGAAGAACAGAAGGGAGTATCTGGCATTGTAGAAGCAGACGAAGGATTAGACAAACAAGCCGTCGCTTTGCTTTTTCCGAACCCAGATAAACCGTTAGGAAAATTGGTGGCAGTAACAAAGGAAAAAACTGAGAATTCGACAATTAAAAAGAATACTGGCGTATCAGAGATCGTCTCTTGTGAAGAGGATTCTGGAATAAAAACATGGGAAGAACTTAGAGATATCCCGATTAATGAGGATAACTTAGAAGAACTACATTCACCAATAGGACCCGTTAAAGACTCCAACGTCCGTAAATTCTCCGCGAATCTCGGAAAAAGTCCATCGAAAGAGACGGAAGTCACAGGGAAGCAGGAAGCCTCCAGCCATTGCCGCGAGCTAGCTGTCGGCCACGAAAACGAGAGCCCCGCTCCGCTGCCCGAAACTGACCTAGACCAAACAGTTTTCTCCCGATCTTTCGAATCTTCTAGTAACTACGGAACCCCCGGCGACATGTTGCATACGTTAACTGACGAATATTTCTCATTTAGCAGTGCGATATCGTCAACCAAAAATTACGGAACCACCGAAACATTAAACGAAGCAAAAAAGTCTCCTCGAAATTAAGGCAGTCATTAATGCTGATGCCGCTCTGAGAGAAGTTCCCGCTGCCTCGCCGCAAAACTCTACCCCAATAAAAGACACGCCTCGTAGAACAATCGCAAAAGCCCCCTTTGATTCGACTAAGAATATTCAAACCAGTAAACGTAAACTCGAGTTTTCGAACGAAAATAGCCCCGAAAAACCCGTAAGACCCATTGTAGATCGCTTTGAAAATCTTTCCGAAATCGCTCGCTGTTCGACTGATAGAACCAACGAAGCGAATACCTTCCTAAAAAACAAAATGCAATAATCGCACCTCGTCCGCTAATAAGTAAAAAAACTTCACAATATGGCCAACGAAAACGTTCCTAACATGACAGTGAATCCCCCGGTTCCGTTTAACCAAACTGTATCATTAAAGAATGCTCTCGCGGTAATACCTCATTATGACGGGCAAAGTACGTCTCTGAGTATATTCATACAGGGATGTAAAGAAGCGATGGAAATGCTAGGGCCTGGAGCAGAAGCGAACGTAGTAAAAGCTGTAAGGTGTAAAATTGCTGGCGAACCCCGACGCACTATCCATTTACAGTCCTTCGAGACAATGGAAAATTTGTATTCTTACCTCAAAAATATATACGCTCCCGCAAAAAGTGTTTACCAGTTGCAAGGAGAATTAGGAGCTAGCTATCAGGGAAATACCGAGTCGGTAATAGCATACGCGAATCGCATTCGCGACTTAGGAACTCAGATAATAGAGGCTTACGAGTTCGATAATGATCAAGAGGCTGACGACGCTTTCAAGGCAAACACTCAAAATAGTCTGCCTTCATATTTTATACACGGGCTAAGACCCGAAATTGAACAACGCATGACCCCGGGGGGCGACATCGATCAAATGATAAAACGTGCGATCCAAATAGAGAGGTAGCTAACCGCTCAAGTTGCCCTTCGCAAAGGACATCGGGCTCCTCCGGCTAACAAATCAGAATCACCAGGGCACATACGCGTAATAACCGGCGATACCAATTTTTGTCAACTCTGTAAAAAATCCGATCACCTAGCTGCAACCTGTCCCGATAGGCCTCCGGGCGTCGAACTGAGTCCCGTGGATCAGGCTAGCATGAGGAAAGAAGTAGTATATCAGGTCTGCGACAAGAAGGGTTACGACGCTACGACGTGTTTCAAAATCTTTCCTCCTTCGAAGGAGAATAAAGGTGCTATTGACGCCCCTATGTTCACCGTATGCTAAATTTGTAATAAACGGGGACATACAGCAAATCGTTGCTATCAAGTTTTTCCACCAGAAACGCAGAATTTGGGTAATAAAACATTAATGTGCCAGCTGTGCACAAAGACAGGTCACGCGGCCACTCAGTGTAGCCAACTACCCAGTAACGGCCTTTCGCCTCCCAGGGAGCCAATAGTAAAGGTACCGCAGGGACTTCGTTTTCAGGAAGGAATTAATATAATTTGTCAAATCTGCAAGAAACCCGGACATGGGGGCGATAAATGTAGCTATCGATATAACCAGAATCGAAATTTCATGCGAGAACAAGATAATAATCAGGGAGGATACCCCGACGGTAAAAGGAGAAGAGCAGATCAGAATAGGATTTGTCACTACTGCAAACAGCCAGGCCATTTTATTAGGGAGTGTCAAGCACGCCTCAGTAAAGAAGAAGGCGAACGCTGGGGACCGGGAAACGCCCATGGTCCGCCGCCAATGGATGCAGTCGGCGAGGCCCCGCAGAACCTGCACCCCATACGCGTTATAACAACGGGAGCCAGGGTTTCCAACCCCGAGTAATGCGGATTTTTAACATTCACTTGGAAAAAGACGGCAGCGTGCCCACGGTTAATATGAACAGTCTCGAGCTAACCGCCCCCATTATTTTCATGATCGATACTAGAGCCGGCCCAAATAGCTTGAAAGAAAAATTTGTACACCCAAGCTTTCCTATTAATCGCGAAGAAATCGTGCAAATAAATGGAATCACAGATAAATCCATATTAACGAAGGGACATGTGACTATACAGGCTTTCGATCGGCGTACCAGATTCCACATCGTTGATAATAATTTCACCATATCGGAGGGAGCAATACTAGGATCAGAATATTTAGACGGCAATCGAGTTACAATAGATTATGAGAAGCGACAACTGAAAATGCAAGATACTGAGATTGCCTTCGGGACTTCAGAATTGGTATTAATCCCTGCGCAAACGACGAAGGTTTGTTTCGTGAGAATAAAGAATTTAGAAGTAAAAGGAAGATATTTACCCGTTTTGAATGCGGAAGAAGGACTAACGATAGGAAAAAGCGGATTTGTGGAAAACGATAATGGAAAAGGATATATTGAGATTACGAATCATAATTGCTACACCGTGCAAGTGCAAGTGCCGGTATTAGAATTGTTATTAACAGATGAAGGAATAGACTCATGTGAAAGAAATATGCAACAGAACCTGAATAATCAAGTGAACAGTAAGAATAAAGGTGTAGAGAGATTTAATAATCCCAGCAAAATAGACAAGGAAACGTTAAGTGAGACAGAATCTATGAGTAAGCATGAATATCTATCGAACGAAGATATCCCCGTGAAAGAATCAGAACTCGAAACCTCGGACGGAGGGTCCGAGGCTGGCATCGACGCAACGATTAACGCGTCGACGGCCGAAAGTCAAGTAACACCTATAGGCGAGACAGGGCGTTCGGACGAAACCGAACCCGCAATCGATACGGAGACGTTGATCAAACCTTTAATGTATACAGAATCACTAGAAGCGACCGAAGCGGTTTATAACCCTTTTCTCGATCAAAATACAGAGAATGATAGACGAGAACCAGGCAGAAATGATCGAAGATAATATTTGTTTTAAGATGATAACAGTTACAGGAACAAACCCAACGATGGGAATAGAATCTTGCTCTGAAAGTACAACGACTATGGTGCCAATTAAAGGGCCTAGTTCGGTTGTAACGTGCAAAGAAATCGCACCTGCTGAGAAAATAAGAATAAGAAAACACGGAGCGATAAAGTTATGCAAAAAAGGGACATGTTTAACTTCCAGATTGACATTGAGACACTCGGTGTAACTAGTGATGAAATAAATCTCGGGGAACCAGAACGAAAGGATCACAGAACATACAAAATGATGAATATAACATTAATAAAGAGATTAAGCGTGCATTACGTGACGCATAGCTTTCAACCGTTTAATCGAAGGGACCATTGTTTCTGTTACGCTACGACACCTGTGTCTGAAGATTGTTTCAAACAAATTCGGGAGCTTCTGAGGCTCGAGGGATTGGAAGACGAAGAAAAACTCAGTATAGAAGCTCTTTTAAGGGAAAGCGTCCACCTGTACCATATCCCCGATGAATCTCTGTCATACACCACAATACTTTAGCATATAATACTCACGGTAGATGATTTGCCCATAAGTACCCGCGCCTATCGTTGGCCTGAGTGCACTAAGGATGAAATAACGAAGCAAATTGAAGATGTGCTTGAAAATAAAGTCATAATCCCGTCTACCTCGCCGTACAACTGCCCCGTCTGGGTCGTGCCGAAAAAGGTCGACTCCAAAGGCAATAAACGCTGGAAAGTCGTCTTCGATTACCGGGCGCTGAACGAGAAGACCGCGGCCGACGCATATTCTATACCAAACATCACCGAGATCTTAGATCAGCTAAGGGGAGCCCAGTACTTTTCCGTCTTCGATCTAGCCTCGGGTTTTCATCAGATCGGGATTAGCCCCGAAGACAGGCATAAGACAGCATTCACAACACCTCGCGGGCATTTCGAATTCGTACGCATGCCGTTCGGGCTCCGCCCCTCCTACCTTTCAACGCACGATGGACTTGACCCTCAGCGGGCTATTGGAAAAGGGGGTATTTGTATACTTAGACGATATCGTCATCTATGCACGGGGGACTAGAAGAACACGAAAACCTAGTTCGAGAAATGATAAAGCGACTCGAGGCTGCCAACCTAAAATTACAACCCGACAAATGTGAGTTTTTGAAAAAAGAAGTAAATTATTTGGGGCACGTCATCGGACAAGACGGTGTCAAACCCGATCCAAAAAATTGGAAGCCGTTAGCGAATTTCCACGGCCGAAAAACATTAAAAATATCCGACAATTTCTGGGCCTCACAGGATATTATCGCCGATTTATTGAGGGATACGCGAAAATATCTAAACCTCTCACCCTGTTACTTCGTAAAGAAACCGGATTCGAGTGGGGACCCGAGCAACAGGAAGCTTTCGAGATATTAAAAACTAAGCTCTGTACTCTGCCCGTCATTGATGCCTGGCTTTCCTGGATATCTTCCTCGATGTCTTAATGGAATCGAAGATATCCCCAACATTTTATTGCCGATGAAGATGATTACCACGAACAAGAACTGAACCCTCCAGACACAATTAATTCACAAATCATTATCCCAAGATCCAAAGGAAAGAGTCAGAACCATGCGAGAAAAACGACTCTCCCGTCCTCCCCCACGACGAAAATGAGGAGCAAGAGAACGAGTTAGTGAAAATTAATACTTTGGGTAGATTCTCTAACGTTAAGCCCTCTCGAGATTTATTCCACACCAGAAAAGATGATTTAATCTATTTCGTTACGACCAATGGCGAGCCTTTAGACGACGGGAGTAACGCACTGAAAAAACGCGACGACTTTCCCCGATGTCCATCATTAAAACTGAGAACAACAAAAATAATAAATAAACGAAATCACCGGGTCAATATACAAGTACACTGCTGTTCATGAATGCCTGGATTTCCTTGCGTCTTCCTGGATATCTTCCTTGGTATCTTCGACCACATGAAGAGATAGAGCAAGATATCCAGGAAGATAAAAAATCAGAAAAACCAGGCATTCATGAACAGCAGTGTACTACCTGTAACAGAAGGACTTTGCGGGTAGAAGTAATGAGTCGTTTTCCGAGGTAAAAATATAAATAAATGTTGGCTTTATTAGTTGCAGCTTGATTGTTCGGGAGAGTGTACCGTTCGGCGATTGGAGCTGGACTAATACTCGGAGGTGCGAGGCTGAGGGCCTCGGACCCCGCAACAAAGTCGCGACAGAGAGTCGCGACGTTCGCGATAAGGGCTTTCTCACGGCTGTAAGCCGTGCGGTTGGATGCAGATAACCCGGAAGGGCTTCTGCGTATTAGAACGCAGCGGAAAATAATACCGCTGCGAAGAAAGAAATTAATATCGGTGCGAAAGAGGCTGTAGCCGTCACACTCCCCCTCCAGAGAAAACGATGCCCCTGCATCGGATTTTAGACAGAATTTACATTTAGTAGTTGTTGTTAAGTGTGATTCTATATAAATTACAAGTTTTGGGGTTTTTTTATATTTTCATTTTTTGTGTAGATGTGTTATGTTTTGTGTATTTTTTTTTATTTTGTTGGTTATTGATTGTTAATTGTTAATCGTTGATTGTTGATGTCGTGATTGTTCTTTAGATTTTCCCTTGGTTTGTTTCGTTTCGGTACACTCTCGTTGTTGAATATATTTGGGTAATGAATGCTGGTATCTGTAACAATCTAGAAAAACTGTTATTTGTTCGTGTTAGTAGGGATAGGTTGGTTAAGTTGGATAGGTTCGTTTGGTGTTAAAAACGGTAATGGAATATAATATGTTGTCCTGTTTTGTTCGTTGATGAGATTTGATTATTGTTTTCCAAAATGTTTGTATATATTCCTTTTTTTTCTTTGTTTTTTTTGTTTCGTTTTGTCTTGTCCATTTGATTGTTTTGTTGTCCTTTTAATTTTTTTCTAAATTGTCCCTTTTTTGGCTAAAACTTTTCAAATTCCGTTGGGCTTTCCGTTGGGTATATTACCTGTAACAGTCTAAGATCTGATTAATAGTAGGTTAGTGGGTTAGGTATGTTATGTCAGGAGTGGTTCTGTAGGCAGAAGATGGGAGTTGTTTCTGGAATGGGTAAAAATAATAAACACAAGTATTGATATTATATAAAAAGTTTAGCGTATATTAGTTAAAAAAGAGAAACAGACTATATATAGAAAGGAAAATGAGGTACAAATAATAAAATGAAATAAAATAAAATAAAGGTAAGATAAAAGTAAAATAAACTACAAGGGTTTTTCCTTCTTTTTCTTTTTTTTATAATGGGGGTTGTTTACGAGAATGCCCGCGTTACCGAGGACTTTAAAATCTCTCGCGCAACGGTCGCGATCGTCGAGTCGGCGAGGCTTTCTTGCCGGCTTTCGAGCTTCACCTCGCAAAGGCACGCACACAGGTGCTCGCTCTGCGGTGTGCGTACACGCACCTCAACATTTCAGCGCTCTCTCCCACCTCTCGTTGCCCTTCGACGGGCAGTTGTCTCTGAGCGAACGACGAGAGAGCGTCACCCGTCACTACTCGCAAATTTTTACCTAATTGTACCGCCTAAAGTTTAATTAAAGTTTACGTTATTTTATCGTTTGTTGAGAAAAATCACATGTGCTAATTTAATCTGCACCCTATCCTCCGACCCGGCAATCATACTGCTATCTCGAACAGGGGTCCTCATATTTTTTTTCCTTTTTTTAATTTTTGGCCCTCGGGCTACGCGACGCGTGTCGCGTATACGTTTATGTTTTGTTTTTATGGTTGTGTTAGAGTTATGTTTATGGCGGGTATTTGTATTATGTGTGTGTGATTATCTGTTATTGTAGAAGTATGAATGTTATTCAGAACGTGTAGTGTAGGTTTGTCGTGGTACAGTTTGTTAGTCTGATTTGATGTGTTTATTTTTTGTATGTCCGTTCGTTTACTGTCTGGCTTGGTTGATCTCGTCTTTTAAACCTGCGAGGAAGATGTTCATCCTCGCTCGGTTTATGATTTTTTGAAGTGTCTTTGTGTCCTCGCAAAAATGGAAGTATAAAAATTGTATTTTTTAAATATTATAAGAGTATTAAATGTAAAGTATGCGAAATCTTATCTAGTGGACAAAGCAATACCTGATTAAGATTCCGATTGAAAGCAGTAAAGAGGATATGAGGTAAGTATTGCCGAGTATTGCGAGTAAAAAAATTGCCCCGGAATATATATATTTTTTAGATTACAAACTTACCGTTTCTTCATTACTTCAAGCCGGTAAATACGACGTAGTTTTTGTTCATTTTTCGTTGAAATAAAACGCAGTATAATCAAAGTCTTGTCAACGTATAACGATTTATTATTTGAGAACCGATAATTTTACAAATCCACAGAGTATGTCAAATATTATCGAAGTATTAACTGGTTTTATTATACACATCTGATACCTCAAATATACAGGGCTTTCGAGTATGGTCGAAGTATGTTAATATGCGTATTAATGTCTATAATTTTGAAAACCGATAATTTTACAAGTCCACAGAATATGTGAAGTATTATCGAAGTATTAACGGGTCTTATTATACACATCTGATACCTCAAATATACAGGGCTTTCGAGTATGGTCGAAGTATGGCAATATGCGTATTAATATCTATAATTTTGAAATCCGGTAATTTTACAAGTCCACAGAATATGTCAAGTATTATCGAAGTACTAACGGGTCTTATTATGCACATCCGATACCTCAAATATACTGGGCTTGCGAATATGGTTTAAGTATTGCAATATGCGTATCTCGCAAAGTCCCATCCCATCGAAGTATTATCGAGGTATCGAGAGGTATAATTTTGAGTACCGATAATTTTACAAGTCCACAGAATATTTCAAATATTATCGAAGTATTAACGTGTCTTATTATACACATCCAATATCTCAAATGTACAGGGCTTTCAATCTTTACAAAATAGAATTGTGCTCAGAAGAAGCTTCGTCGTCATTCGCAGTCTTCGTCAACGCAGCTTTTTTTGCATTCGAGCGCAACGTTGCGACCATACAATTGAGGGCCCGTGTGTAGGCTTGTTCGGTCAATCGGTTTACTCCTTCAGCCGTATTCTTCCTCACAAATCCTGTAATCGGTCTTATTATCAGTATTTATATACAATAGATTGGACATTTGATCAACTAATGATGAAAATGGTGATGAATGATCAAAAACTGTTTCAAACAATTTGATAAATTTAACATCTCATAAAAACTGCACGCTTAGACAATTATTATCAAATTCAATACTCGTTGTCTGTTTAATTTTTTTTTTATAAATTAAATAGAACTCCAGTTTCATAACACAGTATTTATTACACTGCATTTTTAAAAAGCTACTTTTCGTTAAATTCAATACATTTCCTTAACGGTATCGTCTTAATGTTCTCGTAATGTTTAACATGATAGCAGTTCGTACTTAACACGACTTTTCGAATGTGGAGGGGAATTCCTGGTCGCTTAGATCTGCCCCCTGCCGACATTTCTCGTAATTCCGCGTCGACCACGATCACACGCATCAAGCGTTTAGCCATCGTCGTAGGTTTTTCATCGAACTCCAATATATTTTCTAATTCGGCCTTTTCTACGAAAATTCCAGAATTGACTTGTAGTTCAATCTATGAAAAGACGTATTGATTTGGGGTCAATTATATTAATTATGATTAACAATGTTTGCAACAAGTATATTATACCTGTTATCTAACTATATTAATGTCGTGTACGTACTTTCGAGTCACCACCGAAACTAGACATCTCCATTAAATTGGGAGCAGTCGAAGGGCCGGTCACCTATGAAAGGTAAATAAACATAACTTTCGGTTCCATACAGGTCCATTCACACGGACCTTGGATAATTTTCATTTTGGAATCTCAATAA
Source organism: Ichneumoninae sp. B BG-2022a (assembly GCA_030522725.1). Classification (NCBI taxonomy): domain Eukaryota; kingdom Metazoa; phylum Arthropoda; class Insecta; order Hymenoptera; family Ichneumonidae; species Ichneumoninae sp. B BG-2022a. Next base: position 12,572 of record JAPYZD010002876.1, read on the forward strand.
CCCGAAAGTGTGAACCAAAACCGATGTTAAAAACAATTTCCGTAAAGTAGATATAGACTCTACAGATAAGCTCTACAGATTCCAAATAATGTTTGAAAAAAGGCGTCTCCTCATAGAAAATCTAATGTGTCTAAAGTTATTTCACTAAACGGTATGCTGAAATGTATAATCGATATGTCAGGTTCTTGGACTTGGCTCGTTGATTAATAAAAAAGATAAGATCGGTTACAATTTTCATTTGGTAATAATGTCAGATAATTCATATTCAAGTGCAAGAGCTCATTACCGCATTTATATTCATTGAATTTGACTTTGCTCGTTCTTCGTACTCGCTTTGCAGAATCTCAGCAAAAAGATTGGCACATTTGACGGCGTCAGCAGTTACTACATGAAAGAGAATATTCGAGGTTAATCCTTCATAACATATAACTAGTATACATTTATTGAGTAGTATGATTGCAATTCTCATATCTTTGCCATTTTCACTTAAAAGTGTTTGTTGTTTTAAAAAGTAAGCCAACAAATTGTTTGCATTGGTAGAAGAAGTGATAAAAAATAAGTGCTATAGTTCAGTTTTTTTTTCTTTTTAATATAAAAACAGCCATCCCGAGTTATATCGTATCTCCTGTCAACTATGTACGTTTATATACGTGATATTATCATTGAACACATAAGGGACGATGATTGTCAAAGTCATTGTCACATATAATCTTAGAGCTACATTCAACTCATGATATTACCGTGATTCAACAGTTGCAGATACAGTAATATATGTCACGGGTAAGAGACTTCTCTAGAATAATTCTTCAGGTAATTATACATATCATTACGCTATTGACATGATTTTTTCGGATATTTGAATTTAACGGATGCCTCAGAAAGCAGAACAGTTAAGTACACATGTTGACACTCGTTTAATTTCGTGTTTTTGCGCGTTTCAGTTGAAGTGGTCGTTAGGATCGATTTATACGTAAGCGGATGTGATCATTATTTTATTAATAATTTAGTTGTGTGTTTCGGGTGAACTCGTCGTTCTGATCATCTTAAATGCAAGTACAAATTATATTATTTCATTAATCATTTTTTTCATTTAGTGTTTTAGGTGAACAAGTAACGGCGGACTTTTTGTAGGTAAGTTTTACTTGTAAAAACGATTTTCTCTACTTCAGGCCCACTAGTCTTCGGTAACTGACTGTCGGTAAGTTAAGTCTGCATTTTTATTCATTCTTGTATAGTCTACTAATTAAACTTTAGGCATTTCTTTTCTCTATATTTCGGACTTAATATCCACTCTCGCAGGTAGGTAACTGATACTATTACTGATTTTTTTTTCTATTCTCGGTGAATTTATGATTTATTGGAAAGGCACTGTAACGCTTTTATCGGATGGGCAAAAGCCTACTCTCAAACTCCCAAGATCTTTCCCCTTAATTTCTCCCTCGATCAGGGATGGGCGCCAGGTACGTCGAAACGCACCGGGGACAAATCGACAAAAAGAACCTTCCCGGTTTCGCTGCGGTCTTCTCGAGGGCAGAGTGGCTGGATAAGCGACTAGTATTCGGACAACACAAGAGTAAATAACACCAAAAATAAATTACGCAAATACGAAAATACGGGAATCAAAGACTCGAATTTATTAATTAAAAGCAATTAACACGCTAATGAGGGGAAAAACCGAAGGACCCGGAGTAAAACCCTCGTCCCGTAAATTAAATATCAAATCACAAAATAAACCTCTCAGAACAAATCACAGGAAAATATTCCCGACTCACGGGACTCGCTCGCTTCAACATATCCTCACGCATTCACACACACACACACGGTCGCGTTCTCCCGGATCCTCGAATTAACTTACGCGTCGTCTCGATCAACTAAACCTCACACATCCAGCGCGGTACAATATCCAGCGCTCTCATTCACACCGCCCGAATAAACGCAGCGATTTTTAAACATTCACCCAACCC
>JAPYZD010002877.1:0-14531 GCA_030522725.1 Ichneumoninae sp. B BG-2022a
ATTCAACTAACAGTTTTTTAAACGAAACTAACATTTGTTGATTTGACAAAATCTCCAATCAACAAAATGCATTTAGTTGAATCAACTGAATTTTTTTCTGAGTGTAACTTAGCAGCAACGACGAAATAAACTGACATTTTTCATTTTTAGTACCAATATTTAAAACAATATATATTGTAACAAATATGCGAGTCTATGCATCGATGTTGGGAACGAGAGAGAGACAGAAGCGAGCGGGAAACAGTGGAACGGGAAAACGGACATGACAACGATCGTATAACAGAAACGACCGTCTGGACCGGGACGGGAAAGAGAACGGACGTGCGACTGATAGGAGACGAGAAGAAAATTCTCTCGATTGAAAATACGAAATCGAATAAACACGTTCCGCCCCTCGTTAATCCGTCTTCCTTTCTATGCACGGATATTACAATATATATATTTTTTAAATAAAAAGCTGAAAAACTGTGGCTGAAGGACTTCAGTCGATGGCCAATTGGCAGCATATGTGTATTTGAAGTCTGTTATGTATTAAAAACTGTTCCATGCTATGCGCTGTCAACAAACTCACTACTCCTAGTTAAGTTGCCGGGTAATTAGTTGAAAATAATTTTTATCTTCAATTTGTTAATGACAAATTTGAATTATTATTTCACAAAAACTATCTTCGTAGCACCTCCCATAGGCTTGATTACCTATTATTATGTCTGATTTTTATCCCATCGAGAAGTGTTTAAAATTTTCTGTGGAGCTCACATTTGGCAGGACTGTACTGCAAGTACTACCTAAATACATCGATATGCAGCAAATTTCAAGAATTCCCTATTGCAAATACAGACATTATTTTCAATATAATAAAATGATAAAATACAAATGCAGTGACTTAATCTTCAAATAAATTATGTACATATTTACAACTATGCTATTCCGTCATTACTCAGCCGTCGTTTATTCTCATAGCAAACTACCTTCGTCGCAATAACAAGAAAGTCTTGTCGTGATAGCAAAACCAATTGCTTCTACATAGTAATTTTTTTGCAGCTTTTACTAATCGTTTTCGGCAGCAAAACTCATTTTGTTGGAGCGGCTAAACAATTTTCCCCTGTGAATCTTTGTGTTCGAAAGCAAAGTATCGTTCTGTTATTGCCCGCCTCCCTGCATTCGATCGAGACAAAACGTTTATGTAGCGTACAAGAGTAAGCTATTGAAACACACCCCAGGATAATACATCACGAGCCATCAATTCCGGTTGTGAGTACAATTCTCAGTCAGGCTTCGGACTTAAAAAAAAAACTCCGTTCAACCTAAAAGGAATAGACAACATGACCATGACGAAAAGTAAAAACTATTACCTGATCGTTTTATGGATTTTAATAACAACAAACTATAAACCCCTACATGAGAATTAGTTAAATTCAAATATCATCCGGTGCTCGCAATTTTCGCGTCTGCGCAGCGAAATCGTGAAACAGCTGACTTAAAGGTCGGTGTCCATGATCTCGTCGACAATGCGACTCATGCGTCATGCTTTGTTTGAAACGGGACCAAAGAAACTAATACCTTATCGTGTTATCCTCGTCGTGAGTGGAGAACTAGTCTTGAGAGGCTTCTACACCGCAATTCCGATCGGATTACCAGATATATATAAATTATTTGATTATAAAAGTTGTCGAGTGGGTATAACAAAGAGAGTACTGGATCTAACAAATTGATTAGTCATGGAGGCTGCCGGACGATCGGAGCAATACGATGAATGGAGGAAACGAGTGAGTACATTTTTTCGACTCTGCCGCACGGAAACGTCACACAGGTGTCAATAAGTCGTGTCCATTTAGCCAAATAATTGTACGATGAATCATTCTAACTTTATCGCGTTTCCAGAAAAAAAAACGTTACTTGGTTATGCCATAATGTTTGTTATTGCCACGCAATAACAAACAATATGGAAGAAAATTTTTCACAACAATGCCGTGTTTACCATGTGTTACGATTCGATGCTTCCTTATAAATCGATTGTTTTCTTACATCTATGAAAATTGGGAATTAACATTAAAATGATAATTTCAACTTTTATTTAACTGCTCACTAAGGTCATCAGAAAAATACAATTTTTACTGTTAAATAACTTTCTACTATGGATCATTATTTTTCTGGCTAATTATTTTGAAATCATACAGGCATATCTGGGTCCTCTACCTCGAGGTTTTTTGAGATTGGAGGAGTATTCGCCGCAGCAACAACAGGAGGCAGCCGATCAACAGGCTGCACTGGCTCTGCACCAATTGCAGGGAGCGCCGCAGATGATCGATCCCAGAGTCGGTAGGCTCAGCATCACAATTGCGCAGGTAAGGAACATCCAGAAGTCTAGGAATTTTCGCATACAAATTTTGCAAGTTTATGATTTTTTGTTATTTTTTTTTTTTCAGGCAAAATTGGTAAAAAATTATGGTATGACAAGAATGGATCCTTATGTGAGATTGCGAGTGGGCCATGCCGTATACGAAACGCAAACTGACACGAATGGTGGAAAGAATCCACATTGGAACAAGGACATACAATGGTAGATTCTTGAAGAACAATTTTTTATCTCATACATAATAATTCATAAGAAATATTTACAATGATTTCACTGAGGTTTTCGTTTCTGTGAAAACATTTTAACTTGAGAGCCCGGGCAAAATTGCCAAGCTTCCTAAGCAAATTAAGTCGTACTGAAAATTGGGTAAAATGGCCAAAAGTGTTCTGAAAATAGTTGGAGCGTTATTCACAATTTTATAAAGTAACCAAGAGTCCTCAAAAGCACTTGGAGTACTATTAAAAATGTTGTAAAATGGCTAAGTGTGCTTGAAAAGCGTTATGGTGTTATGAAAAATTCATTAAAATGCCAAAAATTGATCGCAACAAGCGAATAAAATGGAGTGCTATTAAAAATGTTGAAAAATGACACAAAAGTATCTTCAAAAAGCGTTACCGAACTACTGAAGTAAGTGAATTTACTGAAATGGTCTATGTCGTGCCATAACTATGAGAAATGTAAATGCAAATAACGAAAAAACCAGCTCTATCCTGAAACTCCCGTACATATTTTCACAGAAAGTTCTTCAGTGAGTACACGCGGGTGACTCACAATTCTTTTCTGTATTTACAACTCAATCATAAACTTTTTGTCAAACAGTTTCTTACCCCTCGGAGTGACTCAGATATACATTGAAATCTACGACGAGTGTTCTTTCACAATGGACGAACTTATCGCATGGGGCCACATAGACATTCCGCCGCAAGTTATACAGCGAGGAGAGACGCACGAGGACTGGTATAGGCTGAGCGGAAAACAAGGAGACAATCAGGAGGGGATGATCAACTTAGTATTGAGCTACACGGTAATACAATTCAAACTGTCAAGCGGATCGAAATTCTAATAGAAATTAATTGGTAAGGCGTTTTAGTAAACCCTGGTATTAACCAGGGTTTAATTTTTAGATATAATAATATCTAAAAATTTTTATCATGTGTCTCAATGGTGCTGCGAATATCCAGCTGATTTCACCTTACAAGCTCGTAGCGTTTACGGTAATCAGTATCTAAAGAAAAATGTATGTTTTACAGGCAAAATGCAATCCGTATCCAGGCTCTGCGCCCGTAATGATGGTTCCGTCGGCAACGATGTTCGGCATGGCTCCCTACGCACCCGTAAACGTATACACTGCACCTCCACCCGTAGCCGCGGTACCTCCGGTTACAGTAATCCCCAGTTCTCTTCCACACGCCGAAGTAGAACTGAAGCAGGTAAAGGCGACCTCGCAATCAAATTTCTTTTCGAAACCTACTTTTCCGGAAAAAAATTATATATATGTATAACTCTGTCGCCGTTTCAGATCGGCGAAATGTTTCCAAACATTGACAAAGAGGTCATAAAATCGGTGTACGATGCGAATCATGGGAAGAAAGACGTGACTATCAACTCGTTGCTTCAGATGGTCGAATAATTAAACGAATAGCTTTGCCCGCAGGAGAGGAAGATAAAACGTGACGAGATACCTATATCTAATCCCGGGACGCCATATTTGTATTTTCTGCTAAAAAAAAATGTATTTCCTATTACCTGACCTCCTGTCTCAAGAATGTAATATATTTGTAAATTATTACAATCGATTGTGATTGTCTTCTCGCGAACGATTCGGATAATCGACGATTTCAACCTCTGTTCGAAGTTATAACGGTGAGGGGCGAACCTTTCTTTTTTTTTAATTTTTATTCCAAGGATAAAGATAAGTATTTTATTTTAATTAACGATTCGAATTAAAAACGGCTCTAATATAACAATAATGCGCTCCGCAACGATCAATCGTTTACTCTATGTCCCGTTAATACCTTATCATAATCTTCTTTTACCCCGCCAATTTTTGTTATCCATATTCGCATTACCTTATGAAAAACCAATGTAGAATTTTTCTTCACCACCACCACTAGTAGTAACTGTCGTGATACATCAAAATTAATTTTGAACTAGCTAGCGCTTGGTCTTGGTTTTCCGTAAGGTAACTTTTTTTTGTTTGTTCTATCGACTAGGAATGTTTGATTTGTCGTCTCGATTGAAAACAACCGACACCATCTCGTCCATCGTTTATTCCATACATCGTCCGCACCGATCAACTCGACCACATGTAAAAATACGTGTTTTGCCAGTGAGGCAGATACTTGGCGACTGGCTCAGCGACGAAACGCGCCAGTGGTACGTTGCTCGAAATTTGGCTCAGTAACGATAGGATTCTTTGTCGGCTGATCTTATCGTAAAACGGCGAACGCAGTATGTAAAGAAGTAGACTTATCCTTCGACGGCACAACTCTTCTCTTTCCTCTTTCGTGAAAGTCACGTTTTTAACTTCTTGACTGAAGAGACGCATGCTTATGAGATCCATAATGAACGCTACGGACCAAGGCATCCAATTTTTATGGCCTCTTGCCGATAAGCAACTCAGGTGGACCAGTGGCTTTATTATATACAGAGTCTGAAATAAAGAAAATGCCATTGTAGTAATTCCATTAAATTTAACAAAAAATTTAACTTTTCGGCTCGGAGCGAAAAATCGTTATAAATCGTTGTGAATGGCGTTAGGGGATGAAATTTACAAACCTCGGCAAGAATCATATTTCTCGCAGTCCCAGGACTCGGACGTGCTGGATCGGCATTCGTAACTTCCACGGGTGTCAGAGGAGACCATATTCGGGATTGAAGAGGCACAGTTCCGGTGACGCTTCGCACTACAGTGCCGGAACGCTTCAGGGCGAAGCCTTCCTTGGCGGGCTGTACGTTGAAGCAATCGCCAAGCTTCTCACGATTCAGAGGCGGTATGGCTGGATTCTGCGTTATGCGCTCCTTGTTGTGATGGACCAGTATCAATCTCAGTATCGCTCTGTTTTATGCAGGACATCAAATAGTTAATTTATGTCTGAGCCAACAGTTTTTAACAAAAAAATAATTTGGGAGGAACCGAAACTATAGATTAACTGCAGTGATCAGAGACACTATCGCGAACAGAGACACTACAGTGATCAGAGACACTACAGTGATCAGAGACACTACAGTGATCAGAGACACTACAGTGATCAGAGACACTACAGCGATCAGAGACACTACAGCGATCAGAGACACTGCAGCGATCAGAGACACTGCAGTGATCAGAGACACTGCAGTGATCAGAGACACTACAGTGATCAGAGACACTAAGGTGATCAGAGACACTAAGGTGATCAGAGACACTACAGTGATCAGAGACACTACAGTGATCAGAGACACTAAGGTGATCAGAGACACTAAGGTGATCAGAAACACTAAGGTGATCAGAGGCACTAAGGTGATCAGAGACACTAAGGTGATCAGAGACACTACAGTGATCAGAGACACTGCAGTGATCAGAGACACTACAGTGATCAGAGACATTAAGGTGATCAGAGACACTGCAGTGGTCAGAGACACTATAATGACCGGAAACACTATAGTGACCAGAAACACTATAGTGACCAAAAAAACTACAGTGACCAGAAACACTCTACGGAACCAAGACACTGTAGTGATTGGGAACACTACATCACCTGAAACAGTATACGGACCAAAGACGCTATAGCAACCAGATGCTATGGTGACCTGAGATACAATAGTGTAGTGTCTGATACACTACAGTTTGTCTTTGGCACTATGCAGACACTAGTATGTAACTGTTTAAATTCAACTAACTACAACTGTGCTTCAATAAAGAAGGGGCGAACATTGGGACTTTTCAAATTGCTATCTACAATTCAAACGCCTTTGGCCTATTATCAACTTTTAAGTGGACGATTGTGGTATTTTCTATTGACTAAATTATATCTTACAAAAGTGTATGCTAATTGCAAACTATTTACAAATGAGGGTTGGGCAATAATTTGTTTCGGATCATTGTATAGGAAAGTGTCATTATAGAATGCAAACAAATTTTACCATTGGATCCGTTTATCAATAGGACTAGTTACAGAGTGTCCTTGGACTTTAATCAGCTACTTACTTGAAGGTCTGTACTACAAAGATTATCATCCATCTTCCTCTCTCTCCGAACAAATTTTTAGCTGACACTTCGATAAGTGCCTCAGTGTATTCTATCACAGTCAGCCAAACTTTGATCTTCGATTGAAACTGTGGTAGTTTTAGATGAGCATATTTGCTGCTGTAAATCAGCCGATCGTTTAGCAAGATTAAAAGATTTGGCATTGAGTATATGAGCTCCGATGTCAGGGAGGAATTGTTGAAGCGCCCTGAGATGAAAAAAAGCAAAAATTACGCTTTGAAAAATCAATTTTTTTCGTTGTAAACAAGATAAAAAAAATAAAAATTGGAAGGTATTTAAACAAACCGGCTGTAAAGTACGATAAACATCGTACAGTGCTCTCGATATCAGCGATAAGTTGAGGCTTCGTCAGTATCCATTCCTTGTAAGTTTGCAAGTACGGCGTTATTGCGGAGTTTACAGAATTCATCGCGATTATTCACCACCTAGTGTGTACAGTGAAGGAAGGAATGAATTTTTTTTATTACGAATCCTGCAATTGGTATCGTCATTAAATGAGCAGTTGCCATAAATTGCGCTTGACAAATCCGATCGGACGAACACACACGAAAGCGAGTGACGTCTCGGACTAAACATGTTGAACTAGTCGGTAAGATTGGAGATTAAAAGTTGCCGTAATTTGTGACGACCGTCAAATGACCATTCACCCTCTTAATCCGTAAATATTAAAAATGCATTATTTATCTGTTATACATTTATCCCTCGAAGCTGCTGGCCACTCGCGGCAAATATCGAAATGCGCCGATAGAATAAATTAAACAAAATTTTCCATTTTTTTTTCTTTCGTTAATCTTCAAGGTGATTACCCGCCGGTAATATGACGCGCTTTAAGGGCGAATTCACATTGAGCGTCTCGCGGAAAAAAAGTTGGTATAATTCGAATAAACCGAGTTTTTCATTGGTCGTCGAAGACTCCCCCCCTGGCCGAAAGTCGCCCGGAAATATATAAAGCGCATCTAGCGAAAAACCACACAAGATATCATTCACACGACGAATATTTAAAAGCGAAGAAACATCGACGGAACGGTCAGTGTACTTATGGAATCGAGCGGCGCACGCATCACGCCGAGGCACTAGCAGACGACGCACGTTTGACGTACACTATTGACAGACACAAAGTTTTCGAGCGCGTCAATAGTGTCGGAGTTTTGACGTTGGACATTGGCCTGTCATCGTTTGTGACGGCGGTATGTCATCGGCAACCCAAGTGGTCAGTGCGCAATTGTTTAAACAATAAACTTTATCCCTCAAGTAGGATTAATCCTACTTCAGTAAAACAGTGTTTTTCGTCAAATCCCTTTATCGTGACGAGGTCCCTACTAATCGCATTATTTAACAAGAATTAGCAATTTTGTGGACGAATTTTTTTTTTTAACAAAACATTTTTTTTCGTAATTTTCTCGAAGAACAAAAAAAAATACATATAGATATATATTTTTTTTTAATAAAAATAGAACGTGTCTCCAACTGCGCAAAAATTGCGTGATGAACAAAGGATCTTTGGGTCAGTGAATTTTTGAACGCATACGCGATTATCGCGCGCATATCACTGGCTGCGAAATGATTTTGTTTATCTCGAGAAAATGTATGATAATTGACTCGAGTTATTGAATTGATGCAGAAGCGAATGTCCGGTGTGTATTTTTATTCCAGATTAGATAAGACCCGTTGACGGAGATACATTTTTTAATTAACTGTCGGATTGTCAATTATAATTGTTTATTTACTTGTTGTCGAAGAGATTATTTATACTACGCCGCATTTTTTCTTCTGTTTCAGTTGAAGAGCGTCGGGCCAAAATTGGTTCCTTTCTTCAAGAGCGTCTCTGTTTACTTCGTTCTACTCGCAGAGCAGCCATCGCTGCTCACAGCGTGTATAAAATGTTTGCCAATAATAAGTCTCATATTCTTCGTACTTCTTCATGGGATGAATCTCTCCGAAGAGTGAGAATTATTGCAAAATTTCAGAAAAAAATATAGACATATAAATTTTGTTTTCATTAAAAAAAACTCTTTTCATTATTAAATCCTAATTTAATAATATTAATTAAATTTTTATTATTTAAAAATTCTTATTCACATTCTTTTTATACGTTTATAAAAAATAGTTGAGTTATTTTAAAAAGTTTTTTTTTCTTTTTTTTTAAGGTACACATTCTCAAGAAGAATATTGGCTGGTTTGGTGTTCAGTTGCATCGGTGACGCTCTTATACTATGGCCCAGTTTGTTTATAGCTGGAATGGGCATGTTTGCTCTGGCTCAAATAATGTACATCACTGCATTTGGCTTTGTTCCCTTGAACGCGACGCTCGGGGCTTCGCTCTACGCTGTTTGCAGCTTAGGTATAATAATCCGATTGGAGAAGTAGTTTTACCTAGCTACATCTTGTCTGTACGCTGAATTGATCACCTTGCAGTAATTTACACTCTGATGCCCGGCCTCAACGGCGTTCTCGTTATCGGAGTGCCCGTTTACACTGCTCTACTCGCTACCATGACGTGGCGCGCGGTATCCAGAGTACAGTCCGAAGGGGTGAGCTTTAGATGGGATATAGACAATTTTAATACCGCAAAATTGATTTTCCAAAAAATCAGCAAAATATTTACAAGCTAAATTTTATCCACTTGGATTCTATACTACTTAAGTTTTTATGTATTCAAACCATTCTCTATATAAATTATTTTCTTTAGCATAGTTAACATTCGTCTGCTTGTCAATTATCGAAATGCGGGTAGATTATTTATTATCTCTGAGTTTTCTCAATGAATTCTGGAAGTTTCCTTTTTTTTCTTGTTTTATCGTCGTTACGTCGTAGCGGAGCGATTTCACGGTAATAATGTCCTAACGATGTGTCGTTTCCGGGTCTGATAGGTTCCGTGGACTTGGACAAAATTGTGCAGTGGCATCGGTAGCGTGAGCTTCGCGATATCGGACACACTATTAGGATTTCATCATTTCTACAGTCCGCTGCCTTACGCCACGGTACGATAATGCGATAGCCTATGCAATATGCAAATCAGAACCATATATTTTATTTTTTTCTTTTTATTCAACTTCCAGGTGACTATTATGTTGACGTATTACGCAGCGCAGTTGGGTATAGCCTTGAGTACGGTTGACTCCAGAGAAAAAAACAAGTCTCTGGCCAAGCGGTGAGAAGTTCCGTTATCGTACGGAAAAAAACAAGAACATTTCAATCGATTTATCGATAATTTTTTGGCAGTAAACATATTTTAGATTTTACTTATCTGTGAGTTAAATCATAATATTGGCTCAATTCTAAATCTTGAAGTCCGATAGGAAAAAAAAGATTGTTCCGAATAGCGTCGAAATTTTTTACACTGCCATCACCGTCGGGCAGACGTATGTACTACAGTAGAGTAGGACACCTTTCATTGATATTGTATCTCGTTGAACAGTTTACTACATGGTTCCTAAGTCTGGATGTTAGCCAATTATCTTAATGATCTCTTTCTCTCTCTCTCTCTCTTCAAGGAAATTCACGCGTCAATGCAACTGTACATCGATAACATTTTTTTTTTTCGTTTCAATCGATTTCCTTTTTTACGGAAAGAAGTTTTCATGCAAATGGTAACGTTTGTGTTCAAGGCGAAGTTCAAACGCTTAAATAAGACAGTAAACATGTAAAAAAAACGTTGACCTTCGTAAATTGTTTTTTGCTGGAAGAATAAGTGTCGTTAATACCACTACAATCACAAAAAAGACGGTGACCTTTATCGCGTTTTTTTTTAAACAAGATTATTTAGTCTTACGGTAAAGTAACAGTTTGGGAACATATTCTGACTTTTTTTCTTATACCTTAAGAGGGGTTCTTATCGAGTGGTTCCATCGATAGCAGGCAAAAAGTAATTTATTTTGTTGTTAACAAGAAAAAAATGATTTTTTTCGTTGTAATGAATGGATATTTTTAATACTTTTTTTTAAAGAAAAAAATAACCAATGACGAAGTGAAAAATTTGGCATTGTCGATTTTACGTTGCGTTGCTCGAAAATTTTCTTCAAGGACAAAGTACGGTACATCGTTTATTGCTCGATGAATTTTGCATTACGAATAATGCCGAGAGGGCAGTCATTTTCCTTTTTTTTATAATGCGTCGCTGCATTTTTCGCGATAAAATCTCGACGGCGGGGATAGCTCAATGGCATGATGAGATACGATCGGAGGGACCTGCGACGATAGACTGATTGAATGTATCACGCATGATTATGGAGATGAGGTAGAATTACCTTGGATGGTCACAGGCCGCGTGTGCGCGGTTCTAGTCAAATGCAACGCGGACGAAAACATCGCCGTTAAGATCTCAATCGACAATAACGTCGCGAAAAATAAAAACAAATTACGCAAACATCTACATTTTACCTCACAAGCACAAGCTTCACTGAAATTAATTTTACGTTCGTCATTTTTTGTCCGCGATGATTTTGTCGGTTGTTTGTGTGAATAATGGGCTCTGTCGAAAAAGTCTGGGAAAAAACATACTTTCCATGGAGAAAGGTTGACTTTGAAAAAATTATTCACTTGAGTGGTCAAAATTCACAAAGAGTGGGCTGGTCCAAATTAACGTCACCACAATACAAAAATCGATCTTCCTCAATCGAATGTATGTTTTCGGGATATAAATTTATGGACTACGTTCCTGCGCCTCGAATATTCATAAATCATTTCTTCAGTAAAAAAAACAAAGTTTTTATTAATTATTATGTTTTTCAAGGTCGACAGTACTGCGAGGCTATTTTTTTTGTTCCTGCAGACCGGAGCTTGCATACAAACATACGTTCATCGAGATCCATTAGATCCAGATGTGCGTCTATTAATAGCGATCGGTTATACAATAACACGCGGAACGTTGATTGAACGCAATAGAATTTGTCTCTCATCCCGGTGGAACTATCTTTATCTCACTATTTTGTTGTCATTGAAAAAATTAACTTTAGTTCAACACGATCCCTTTACACAATGTTTGCGGGAGATACAATTTCTCAATCGACGGAGACGCGTGACGCGCTCTTGGCGATGCGATATACAATAGACGTTTTAGAGTACGATAGACTGAAACAAACCCGGATTTAGAGTATCGTTGATGGACGGACCATCTATACTAGAAAGACAAAAAAAATCTGTAAATAAATTATTTTTCTTAGAAAATTCTACGACAATCTTGTAGAGATAACGATGAACCCGAATTCGAAGCGAAAATCGAATGAAAGTCGAAGGTTTAAGGCTCTCTGATAACAATTATTTTAATGAAAATATAATAATCATTTTTCGAATGGAAAAACCATGGAAATTACAACTTTCATTCGATCTTGGAAATGATGGCGCAAAAGGGCTGTCTGTGACCTTATGAGGATCCAGCCTCATGTTCTCTTTGTATCAGGGACGTGAAAAATTGGTCAAACGCAATATCGATATACGTGCTCTCAGGCCAACTCTAGTTTCTGCCCCATCAATCAGATCGGATATGACAATGTTATTTCGATAAGTGAATAATCATAAAAAAATACTGTAGTTCTAGATACGTAAATCTCGAATAGTGAGAAATAAATTACATCTAATTTCACTCTGTTCGGTAGAGATCGATGTGTTTAGATTACACTCTCTGTAAACATGTTTCTTGTTCGAAATAAAAAGATTTAATTGTTCTTAACTTACGATCCCGTTCGACGAAACTTTGAGTTTTTTTTTTCGCATTTCATGCCTGTACATTATTGCCTTCGTATTCATCGAATTATGAGCAAATACAATTCTATTTTAAAAAATTGAATAAATAAGTGGAAAAACTAGAAACTTGATAAATGACGATGATTAAGTAATACTTATGTCGCGACGTCTCGTAAACGATACGAGATATTACGATTTATTCGACTTCTTACCGTTAATTTTCTTCGATTCAACGATTTTCTTGCTTGCACTTTTCGTGGAAGCTGATGGCTTTTTATCTTCATCATCGTCCCCGTCGTTGAAGTCGTATCTCGCCGCGAGCCGCTCTCTTATGAACAAGCCTTTTATTAGCTTCTTCCAATTTCCGTATATTCTGTTTTCGCGTTTCTCCACCGCTCTCTTCTCAGACTCTATCTGATCTTCTTGCCAAGCTTCGCGTAATGTTTCCTCGAACTCCTTGCACACAACGTAGCCTTCGATGGCTGGCACTGCGCCTCGGGCACCGAAATTGAAACCAACCACTGCTGGAACGCAGTCGATATTCAACTTTCTTGCCACTCGATTCAGCGCCGGAACTGGAATATATTCAACGTTTTAAATTTCTTAGTGCTATTCGGATTCCTTGTATTGTTCTTATTTATCTTTCGATAAAACTCATGTATCAATGTTCTCGATATATATTTATTTTCCTCAAATAGGACAAAAAAAATGCGTTGCCGTTTAATATTAATTCTATAAGTGTAATAAAACTTACGATTTATGTGAACAGTTCCAACGGGCAACATGCACTGTTTAAACAAATTTACGTTTCCATATTCGTTACGTGGAACGATACCGTCCTTCGCTACGGGCGGAACGTACTGTGTTGTTTGCCATTTTCCGAATAACTCGAGAGGAAGGTCCGGCAATCTCATTCCAGAGAGCTAGATGATACAGATGATACGGTTGAAATATTTAGTAAACTGCGGATTGACAATAATCGTGGTGAATTTTTTAATTAATTTTTTGCAATTACCTTATCATATTTTGGCATAGATTTGACAATCTTGTAAGCGTCCTGAGCGGGTTTCACGACTCGAGCTTTCTTTAACCAAGTGTCGCGGGAATATAGGGTGTGCACGCAGTGACGAGAATAAATCGCTTCACCAGTACGTAAATGACCAAGCGGAACGGACTCTGGAGGATAGATCGCTTCGAATTTTAGCAAGTGCCTCGCTAGAGCGTAAAGCGGATGTCCCTTGCATTCGCCGACGGTCTTCGGCAGAGGTTGCTCCAACTCTCTGAAAATTGAAGATGCTTCAATTATTTTCGATTAAGGGTAACGCGATAACAGTTCGCTGAATGGTTAAATAACCAATTACTACCGCTGCAAGAGCATGTCGTCCTCGGCTCTGGACATCGCCGTGCTCTTCTCCATCCACGGGCTTAACGTCTCGACCCACCAACTTTCATCGATGCGCTGTTTACGCGTCACCGTCAGCCAGTGAGGACAGTATCTCCTCGTGACGTCCTTTAAACTTCCCACGGAATTCCAAGCTATTACGTACAGAACAGGCTTCGGGGCTTTTTTCTGCAACAGCAACAAAAAAATGTTATTGATAACATAATTCGACGTTGTAATTTGCCAGAATGTTAAAAATCTCGAAAGTGACTGCGCTTTTGTTAAAGTTTCTTAGAGTTGGATAGTATTTGAAGTACATGAGTACTTTTTAACGATTTCAAACACCAAGTATAAATACTTTTTGCGTACACGCAAGCATTACGAATACTCGTTGAGTACCATGGCATCCTGTTCCTACTATTATATGATTATCTGTTTAAACTTTTCAATAAGTATTACATTTATTTTTACAAAATTCCGTTTAAGAAAACGAAGACTCCTTTCAGTGTTTTCGAAAGATTTCTTTTTTAATACAGAGAACAAAGAGGGGCCTTTTCGTGTTTTTTCGTAAACATTTTTTTTTTACGAGAAAAGTTTTTCTTCTTGTTTTTAAAATAAAATTTTTTGTAGAATTTTTTTACAGAGAAAAGTAAAGAGAAGATTAAAAATAGTGACAAAACGACGAATTATGAAAATTTCAATTCCCGATTTTTTACAATAAATTGAGCGGTAAATTTTATGAAATGTAAACATTTTTTAATGTTACGAAAAAAAGTACAAAGTCATTTGCACATGGCTTCCTCATTTATTATAATTTTCTATGGGCTATGATCATAGCTTTCTCTATGAGGAACCCAAAATCGATC